>WOGP01001228.1:0-19918 GCA_015342065.1 Leptinotarsa undecemlineata | reverse complement strand
AGCACGCTTGCATTGCTACTTTTCCATAGTATGGTGGTGTCATCCGCAAAAACTGTGAATTTTCCTGATATCTTGAGGTTTAATAGGTCGTTTATATATAGTAAAAATAGCGTGGGTCCTAGTATGGATCCTTGCGGAATACCACAGGTAATGTGTGATACGTATCGCCCACTTTGAGAAATACTACTTTAGATGATTTGATGTACAGCTATTTTTAAAGTATGCCCACTGACTGTAAGTGATATAAACAAATGTCATTAATTTACTTTTTTCCGTAACAAAAACCCATAAGCAGTCCATATAAAATCAAGCAATCAGAACTGAAAACAACAAATACAATAAAAGATTTGGGAATCACTCTTGACCCAAAAAGTCATTCAAACTCCATATTACGAATGTTACTTCTAGTCTAGTCCTAAAAACGTGATGTTTCACTCTTAGATATGAAGAGGAAGTATCTCTCTTTTCTTAAAAAAATTACACATTTCTCATTATATAACTCCACAATTTGGGGCCCTTCACATAATCTGTTAAAAAAAATCTCTTTTTAAAATCTGCAACAACTGTCAGAAGTTGAGAAATTTGTGCGAGCTAAGGATTAACGAGGTCTTACCTTTTAACGTGTGATTGCTAACACGTGGATATTGATATGCTCGAACATTCTTAACATGAATACTCTGACTCAAAGAAGATTAGAATCCGATATTACACTATTTCACGAAATAATCAATGGTAGCATTAATTCCCCAGAACTTTTTGAACATATAACTTAAAATATGATTCCAAAAAAGAACAAGAAAAACAGTACCCTTTCCCCACACAAACTATGGCCAGAATTAATCTATAGGTAGACTTTTGAGACTTGCAAACATTTACAATGTAGATTTATAACTTTTCAACTCTTATTTCAAATCATTTATAATTGTAATTGATTGGCTTGTTACTGCTATTCTTTTTTTTATATTTTTTCCTTACATCTAGCTGATAGTTATAGTACATACGTGTGGATTGGTTGTTTTGTAAAAATAGGCAATGCCTCAAATAAATGCAAGTATGAAAACTATTATTGAAATTATTAAAATCATGAAAATAAATTAAAAGTATAAAGCAGCAGTTAACTTATTTTCAAAGTCATGTCAAAATATGGTGTCGAAAAACAACCGAATTAATTTCAATCCTATTTAAACTTGTAATACATTTGCAAAGCAGTTATACCAACATATATGATGGAATAACGTTTGTCTGAAAGTGGTTGACAATATGTTTCGTGATGGATTTCATTAGTTCAGACTTCCATTGTCTAATATGAAATCCCTGAAAAAAATCTGTTAAAAATTAAAAAAGAAAGATATCAGCTGAAATATAAGAATTATATCAAACAAAACACTTAAATTACAATGAAATAAAATACAAGCAACAATACAGAAAAACTGAACTATTAACACGAGATGAAAAATAAAAAATACCAAACAAGTTACTTCACGTTTCAATTGTTAGTATCCACAAATGTCGTGAAGTAACTTGCTTTGGTATTTTTTAATTTTGAATTTTCATTTCTTGTCAATAATTTTTTTAATTTTCATCCCATGTTAATAGTTCAATTATTTTTTTCAATTTTCTGGTTGTTGCCTGTATTTTATTTCATTGCAATTTTTTCTTTACTTAATATAATTGTTATATTTCAGCTAATCTTTCTTTTATAAATTTTTACAGATTTTTTTCAGATATTTCAAATCAATTTATATCATATTAGACAATAGAAGTTCGAAAAGTAGTTTTTCATTGAGAAGGTTTTTAGACTATCAATTTTTTCTGTAACTTGCCACTAGATGATGCTGTAGAACAATTTTTTGAAAGCACTATTCTATGGCGCTGCACAAGCCTAAGTTCATTGATTCTGATTCTGTCAAAACATTGGAACAGCAGCGATTCAGCAACATAGTAAATGACAAAAAAAAATCATATGTATTTTGATCATTTTTTGGTACTAAACGGAAAGTGGAATATAACCTTCTTCTGATTTTTGAAAGGATATAATTTTGAAATGAAAGTACAGTGCCACGCTTTGTCGTTAGAATCGTGTCTTGCTCATCATTTTACATAAGTGCAATCATAAATTTTTTCAAAATATTCTGCAGGAAACATTCCAAATGTTTATCAAAATCACACGTTTTTTTGCTTGCCTTGGAAAATGTCTTCAGTTATATTGATTTTCAATCCCATCTAAGAGTTAAAAATTGTTTCAAACACATGAAAATATTCAGTTGAAGATAAGGAATTCGATTTGACACAATTACAGCATATCTTTGACACGAAAAGATAAGTTTCCAATGAATTTTCGAGAAAACAAAATAAATTTATGAAAAACAAAGGTTTTACTAGTTTTTTTTTTATGAATTATCAAGTTGAGTGAAAAAAATACACCTTTTCTGATAGATATGGTTTCATTGATAAACATGAAAAACCATTTTCCACCCCTAAAATTAGCCTCATCTCATCCCCCATATCTTGCATCGCCTCCAATAAATTTTTTTTCAAAATAAGCACAATACTTTTTCTTCCATAATGATTTTTATGCCGTTGATGATTTGTTACTTTTCAAATATAAGCATCGGCCTACTAGTTCACAACTCCAAAATTACCATGCAAAGATAACAACTGATTCTCCTTTACAGATTCCTGTAATTTATATCTCAAGAGCAATCACCTTATCTAAATGAATCACCATGGTTATACTTCTTGGTGTCAAATTACCTTGTAGGATTCCAAAGCTTCCACCCAGCTCTGCTTGCTATCAATGGAATCCGCCCTCAAATACCAGACACAGTCGTTAACAGAAACATCGAATCTGCACTCGTCAAACTCATGAGGCTGGAAGAAAAATCGAAATTACTCCACAAAAATCAACAATCAAGCATCCTTTGGAAAATAGATGACGAACGCTCACGGCATACCTTGATGATTGCTTTGGCGAGGGACAAAGCCCCTCGACACCCGTAGCCCCTTTCTTGCTCGCTCTTGTAATAGGACAAGGTGCCGTTTTTCAGAACTATGTACCTGTCCTGCCAGCCGTGGATGTAGTTGGTCCACTTACTTAGAACACCTGCAAATTCGTTCTGATTGTCCACATCAGAGTCCTCGCTGCTATTATCGTCCGCCATGCTAATTTGCGTTTCGCGATTGTCTTGGCAAGTTCAGGTCTGTGTCGTCGCTATCGGCATTATTGTTTTTACTGTGAATTACAGCGTGACGGTTGTTTATGAGGAATTAGTTACCATGTATGCTAAATATTCATGGTATGTGATGATTTATCTCACAATATTTGATACTGTTGCGCAGTCGCAGAGACCGAAGCATTTAAATTTCATCTTCTTCCTGATGCTTAGCTTTTCCAGCTATGCTTTATTGAAATGGCCTTGATTATTTTGGCAGTGCAACCAATGACTATTACCAAAGAATATAGGAGGGGATCGTTTCAGAAGATATGTTGGTTTAAAATTTTAGGGAGTCAATAAAATGACAAAATATGTTTTGAAATTCCAATAAAATGAATCAATTGTTATTTAATAAACTCAAGATGAGAGTGTCTTTTGTTAACCAGTTGTTTTCTCCTTACGAACGATATCACTGACAAGTATAAAATGTAACAGTTTTCACTGTTGATTATATAATATATGTGTAATGTTGAAAATTTGTCAGAGACAAAAGTACTTGCCTATTGCCTACAAAGTTTTCCATTGTCAATGAGGTTAACTCTGGAATCTCCAATTAATGATGTGTGTACAGTTGTAATGCTGATAAATTCAGCTTTCAATATTCAGGTACAGGGAACTGAATTATTATTTGCATAGAACTATTTCACTTTTTTTTACTCTTTTCAGCTTTTTTTCTCTGGTGTCAAAAGTACAATGTTTCTCACATTTCATGATGCTAACCCTTTATATGTTATTCAGAATGCAATCCTGAAGATATTTGAAAAGTTCTTTTAATTTGATTGCAGTGAAACTTTCCGCGTAGGCGTGCTTGGTGTTTCATTGGAAAGTAATAGGGTCAACTTTTCACAAATATTGAAGTTAATATTGATGGAAATTTGCTTTCAAACTCATAATTTTGAAAGAGCCCGAATTATGTAGTATAATTTGATCTTATAAGGAATAGGTGTCTTTCACATACTCGTAGTTGAACAGAAATATTACAAAAGCTTACAATTTGATTTGTTGTTACAACGAATATTTGAATGTTCAAAAACACTGTTTTAGACAATGACTGTTTCCTATGACAAGACTCTGTGTTTTCCCAGAGTTGGACGTTCGAATTACCTAACCTAGATGTCGCTCACTCCGTGCTCCTCTCGAATATATATAAATATTTGGTACACACATAATGAAATAAAAAAATCAGTCCGAAGGGTAAGAGAGCTATGCTTCAATTCCTGAACGAAATTAAGACAAACACCGAGACACAATGAAAATTGCGTTCAAATCAAAACTTTATTATTGATTACGAACCTGCATTAGTCAGAGTCGAAGTATCTACTCATGTGAGCATATTAAGCTCTATTGGATTGGTGAGAGCAGATTGAACGCAAACCTGAAATGGTTTTCTGGAAATTAAATTTGACAGCGCCACCTATCTTTCAATAGCCATACCCAAATTAAAGTAATGTAGCCGTCCAGACACAAGGATAGATGTCCCTCAAAATGCGAATTTGAAATTAAAAAATATTGTTACAATGTGGACATAAAATAACATTTTCTTTCACATGCTACATGTTTCTAAAATTTAATTTCGGATATCTGACCATAAAATGTTATGTTAATTGAAAGTAATCAGTTTTTTGAATAGTTTCAGGAGTGTATGAAGTGAAGTGGATTTATGAAAGTATAATTTTCATTCTTGTTTTCGCTTTTGAAGTAGAGTTTATAAACATTGCAAATGGGAGATACAGCGGAGAGTCAATTGCATTTTCAATCAAAGAAAATATGTTAAATTTGGACTTGACAGTGGACAGGTATGCTTTAGAAGAGTCATCTGTTGTTTGAAAATTCATAGAAGCCACAAAAACTGGCTATAAACCAAGTATTACACTTCTCTTTCAGAAAATTACTGCTGTGGTTTTTTATTCTTTGTAGAGAAGTTATTCCTGTTTGATCAATATATCATTTGGTAAAAGTACCTGTTATGTTCTTAGTTTTATTACTTTCATAACTTCAATCAAACTGCATTTGAAATTATTACTAATTTTATTGAGTCTCATTCTACACACCTGTCACCTGTCTCCTCATGGAACACATAATATAATCGTACTAGATTATAATAAAATTAATGACACATGTAATAGTACTACTATGAAGCCCTGAATTATCCGAGATTGATGTTTTGTCTTTATTGTTTAAAATAAATGCTTAATTTGTGGTTTTCTGAACTATTAAGAGAAAATACAGGAATACTCTGTTATTAAAATGCGTTGTAAGGGTCTTGTTTTAATAAAGTGATGATGCTGACTTAGCCAGCATCAACAAAGAATTCTTTCTTACCAGATTGTTTACACTTTCCATATTCCTCTTTTGGCCACCCGTTTTATGTGCATGTCTCCCTGTTAGAGGGATAATAACAGAAACAATTCGTCACCATAACATTCAATTGCCATCATCATCATCATCTACGTCCCGAAAATTGCAGACTTCGGCGGGCAATGAACATCAAAATGCACATAGAAATGCCCGGATTACCTTACCCCGGGCTATACGTCACCGATATGTAATCAAACATAGTGCGATTCAGTGTCGAGTGACCCGCAGTGAATGTTTGAATGTTTATGGCCCAGATTAAATGGATATGTGCTTTTGATTTATTCCAAGGGCTTACAGACGTGTGTGTGTGCGCGAGAGTGAGGTGTATGTTCATGACGAATGCCAATGTTTTCCTATTGGAAGTGATTTGATACTGGATACCACATGGGCTGAAAACCATAACACGGCGCCAAGATTCAGTAAAAAAGACACAGGTATTTGAAGTAATACTGAATTTTCCATTAAGAAAAGAAATAATATCACAAAACTCTAATAAAAGAAATATTTCAATAATAAACAATGCGCACTATCAAAAAGCCTCTTGGAGAATGAACTAACATTCACGTACGTTGCACTGTCGAAAAGTACTTTTTTTTAAAGCTTTTATTTAACTTGACTTGTATGAATGTTAACAAATCTTGAAAGTTTAATTTGACCCACTTCCCGGTATCCGATTGACCTGAAATTTTGTATGCTGTTCCAGATCCGATGACAATGCATGTTAATCATTAACGTGAACTGATGATGCTGCCAGGATCGGCTCCGTACGAGAGATCTGCTCAGCGGTAAATAGCAGGGACACGACATTTTGTATACGCATTCTTTTATGATAGGCAGTTGGTAGGCCCAACATGCAATGGATGCCACATCCAGGGTTGGCTCAATAAAAAAATATACGATCAATACGAAAGTCTATTTATTAAAGGGAGAGTACTTCAATAGAAAAACTTAAGGAAGAAGGTCGTTACTGACAATTTCATCGAAATTGAGTTATTGCCATTTTTGGCATCTGCAACAACCTACGCAACTTCTGAGAAATGTTGGATACCGTAGCTAGTCAGCTAAAGACACAAATTCAGTTTGAAATTTGTCGTATCTACAAACTATACTGACTTTACAATGCATAAATGTCGTATCTGATATTACTAAGCAAAATTATCGTTTCTACGATAACATTGGCAGATACGAAAATTTTGCTTAGTAATCTTTGAGTACATTGGCAGATACGACAGACCCAATTGAAAAGAAAAAGAGAGGTCTATGATTTTTAAGACTTCAAAGAGTGTGTACAAAATGCTCATCCCAAAGTAAAAGTGATCGACATGAGTAGAAGTAAAGTAAAATGGAATAACAGGGTCTCTCAGTCAAGAAATCAAAACTCTGCTTTACTTTGTTAGGTTTTCGCTTCTAGTGGGAAGCTTCTTTAGGGCAGTTTTGGATAGTTTCCAGGTTTTGTTGTGGTCTTCTTTGGTTATAATCCCCAAATGACTGCCGCAGTTGCAGTCGAAACGTTCGGAGATTATAACCAAAGAAGACCTCGGCAAAACCCGATAACCATCCAAAACACGCGTTTTCTTGTTCAAAATTGGCTTCATTCATCAACGTAATATCCATCAAGGACCACACAAGCATCCCAGCGCCGCTCCACCATTTAAATACCCCTTTTGTAGACTAATTTATCTTTTTTGATGTCCGCGCACATCCAGTAGTCGCTGGGTGCCAAATCTGGCGATTACGGTGGCTGTGGGAGCAGTTCGTAGTTCGATTCATGTAGTTTTGCCATTGTTTTGATTGACTTGTGACACGCTGCATTGCCTTGATGAAACAAAATTTTTTCTTTGCCATTTGCGGTCGTTTCTTTGCAATTTCGGCCACCAAACGCTCCAATAACGTTGACTTTTTCTCACCCACAACACTCCTCAGACCTTTCTCCAACCCACCATCATCTTTTCGAACTTTTTGATAACTTTCTCATCGGGAGAACCTTCGCCAATCAGGACCAGGCAAAAACGGCCTTCATTGACTTTATCTAATCCCTATTTTTATGCTGGCGGAATTATTCCATATGTGTTACGTTGGCAAAACTGCGCTGATGCAAATGGAAGTTATTAGTCGTCAAGTAGGTGGAATGTCATATGACTCAAAATGTCATATTATATCAAGCATTAATTAGGTAGAATTTAGTCAGTATGGAAACGCCTGAAGAAGCTATTGTGAATCGAAACCCGTGTTGCGGTTTTGTGACTTGTTAGTGCTGATTTTCGCGCACTTTATGTAATATATATATATATAATATGTATAATAAGTATAGTTCACTTTTCTTATCGTGTATATGTATTTATTGGCTTCTCAAGGGGACTGTGGAAGAATTAGCTGCAGAGTTTAAAGAGAGTGTAGAGTTATTTTGTATTACTTTATATATTGGTAAATAATAAATGTATAATTATTATTATTATTAATGGCAGGTTCGCGCGTATTTCTCGCGCGATTTGGTTGACATGGCTTCTTTTTTGCGCTTTTCGGTGCTGTGTGCAATACACGTAAATGTAATATATTTACGTAAATACTTCATTACGTTTCTAAGATACTTACAAACTTACGTTTGTATATGATATATGATACGGTATATGATATATTATGTTTCGCTTAACTCCTACGTGAAGTTGAAACTTCAATTTACGTTCGCTGTGTTTTCAGGTTGGTAACATCCAGACACACTTGACTTTTGACAGATGAGAATCTCTCTGTGTTTTCGAGTTATATGTTGGTCTGTGCGAAGTTCTGTGGGAGAGGCTATAGTTTTTGAGACATTCTTAACACGTCATACGTTGAGATTTGTGTTTTTGTTGATGAGTATTTTTTACAAAAAAAAATGGAGGCAGAGTTTGGTCAGGAAGTTTTGGTTTTTGAAGGTTAATGATTCCAAGTTTTTCTGCGTGCAGGTGTTATATTTGTTCATATTTACTCACTGAAATTATATAAAATATATGTAAAATAATGACATTAATGTTACGCAAAAATCAGGTTGTATTTGTGGCGTAAATTTTGCCATAACAGGGCATACATAACAGAGTGAGTTTTACATAGTTACATAACACGTATCAACAGTTATATAACATCCATGTTAATTTTACATAATTGTGTTTGCTGGGCTTGGACGCGTAGCGTTCTGTCGTAGCCGTTCGCTTGTAACATAGTTGTTAGGTGTTTTATTTCGTAGTCGACGTACTTTTCTTAACATATTCTCAAAGCTCTATTTACTAGCGAGTGGATACATTATGTAGGTATCAATCTGTGTGTATTTTCTTCCTGTAAACCTTAGGGCCTAGTTGATTACCTTCCTTGATGACTAAAACATCAAGGAATGGGATTTGGAGGTTTTCTTCTAATAGGGAATGTTCCTCCTGACGAAAATCAAGTAGTTTTCATAAAAGAACTCTAAAACAACGCATTTTAAACTCATCTTTTCAACCTTTTTCTTTAACAAACTATTTAAATACTTAAAAAAGAGGAAACTATTTAAATATTGAATGCATTACAATTCAATATTTAAAGGGATTCCTTTTTATTTCACCATTTGGCGACATCGGTTATAGCTAATGAAGGACAATGAATCTGTTACTTGTATGAGACAAACAAGGATGACATATTTCAGAGGCGTGCTGTTCTGTTTACTTATGTTCCGAGTTCCGAGACATTCTGTGACATATGACATATGTGACACAAAACAACTATTGTTTATGTGGCTTGTGGAGGTGGTATTGAACTATAATTTATATTTTGCCTTAATTTGACACTATTGACATGATTCTTATTCTTCTAGCATACTACTAATCTGAAATCCGATATAGCATTCTAGGCGCTGTTGCCAATATGTGAATTGAAAAGAAATTCCTTTAAAAATTGAAACCCAACATTTGAAACATCAAGTTGAATAATTTTCGGACTGAATTTGACTGAAGCTGTTACTAGTTAACAATCTCGAAACCAGTCTGTAGGTGATCTACTTGTTTGATTTCAGTGTAGTCCTGCAGCTGAGTGAACGAGAAATACTAACTTCTGTGAGGTATCTTGCATAAATGTCTGTCGTATATCATTCAATATCCAGCAAGGTATTAGCTAGGGAAGTAATTGTTTTCCGGCAGTTGTTTACGAGAATCTAGTCATCAAATTTTATTTCAAAATATTTATTTTCTAAGATTAAAGTTGTTTATGAAACTTGCCCATTATAAACAAAATTATCTGTAAATTGCTTTGAGCAGTTGATAATATTGTTTCAAAACGATTTATTTGTATACTGATAAAAATGAAAAACTATGAAGTTTATTTTTTTCTCAATCCTGTTACCTTTTTTCCATAAAACAGTTATATAATGATAACCATACAATTCAAACTTTGGCTTTTACTAATATCTATACTGGTTCTGAAATTGGGTTTTTATTTTTCAGACGTTCGGTGCAGTCCAATCTAAAATAAAAGTTTATATGATATGTATTTACAATATTTATTAAATATTTATTGAAGTATTCAATGTTATGTATTGTTTAAATGTAATAAATAACTTTATTTTTCCAAATGCTATTTACATATGCTGTTAATTTTGCTGAATAAAACATTCTCAAGGAAAAAGTTTGCTTATTCACATTGCATCAAGATATTTTCTACTGCTTCAACAAAACTTTTAAATACTGCCGTTGGAGGGGGGGTAATTTTTTTCTCGTCTCCAGGTTTGTATTTTCCAGTTTGTACTAAATAACCTTGTAGTCCTGCACTCATAGCCCCTTGGACGTCATCGGTCACATCCTAAAATTTATATCCTGTAGATATAAATATAAGAAAATATGAATTCTCTTACATCTCCAATCATGACAGCTTCTTCTGGTGGAATGTCTCCAAGTGCAGTCGTGAAAAATACTTTATTTGGTTTACCAACTATTTCGGCAGTGCACTGCGCAGAGTATTCTAGGCCTTTGACAAAGCAACCTGGTCCTAGAGCTAACCCATCAGCTCTCGCGCAATATTTGCCAGCATGAATGGCAATCAACTTGGCACCTGCTTGTAGATATCTGAAAGAGTTTTGCTGAGGAAATATGAATGTTTTCTTCGTGGTAAGTCTAAGATATGATAAAAGAGTGTGTTGTTGAATAACACTTTTTGATATTAACGAGAAATCAACTTAGGAAATTGCTTTGGGTTCTTGACTATTTTAGAAATAATGGTCAATTACTCTTCATGACTATAAAATGGGATAAGTGTGCCTAATAAGAAAATTATAAAATTTGTAACAAAGAGGTTAAGCTTATTTTTCGTAACATTAAAGCTTTACGCTGTTGGAAGTGCTTGTATATGTCAATGGAAGTCTTGGGAAGCATTTATCTCACAGTTTATTATTGATTCTCCGAATGTAAAATAACATTATGTTTTAATAATCTTTCATGATAGCCATAATTTCTAATCAAAAGTGGAATGATATACCACTTCTAAAGATATAATCAAGATAAGAAACATGAAACTTGTCAGTAAAGGCGATGACATTTCCTCTTACAAAGTTTCATCTGTAGGATTAACAGAAGACTCAATCCACGAATATGAAAGATAAACAAGGCTTCCGAAGGTGATTAGTTTCGAAGGCAAGCTTTGTCATTGACGGCCAAACAAGATGTGTTCATTGTTTTGGCCTGCCAGTGTGCTAAAGTGAATCATGAATGCACTGCTTGGTTCAATATCTTTAATTTCGAGGATTAAGACTTCTGCTAATCTCAGGCTTTTTCTTCAAGAGAATTTGAGTTGTTCAATCTAGCACCACTGATGGGAATTATATAAAAAAAAAGCGCAATCTGGTGTTAATTACAAATGCCTCGGCTTTTCAAACCCTGGTTTCAATTAAATTTGTCATTATTTCAATCATGGGGCTCTTTAAGGCACATACATAATCTATAACTTTTTTTCAACAAAAACTTTTACAAAAATGAGTGCCTACGATACATCATAGATGTCTCGATTCTTAGTGAAGCAAATGAAATGACCTGAAAAACAAGTTTATTCCATCTCTAATTTCAAATACTTTAAGGATACCTGAATGCTTCGTTGAGCCGTTCATAATGAAACTCCGTAGGACAAAGGCCAATAACAACAGCATTGGGAGATTCATTTTTGGGACAAGCTAGTCCTTCAAAATCTTCCAAAGCTTCAGGAGAGAGCATTAGCATGGGTTTCAGTTTACGTTCTAAAATCAGTGATCGTACGGCTCCCAGTGAACTGAATATATCATCTTTTTTCAACTCGAAACCCAAGTTCATTAATCTGTCATATAAAATCCTCTTGCTTTCTTTTGTGGTATTGGTAACAAATCTGACCTGGATATTCTTCTGGAATAATCTAAAAAATATATTTCTTTGTAAAAATATGATGCAGTGTATACATTGTAATAGCTGATTAACAGAAAAACAGATTTTTTTTAATAATGGGCCTTAAGACTTTTCACCCCGTAAGGAGACAGACCATTTCCTCAATAGGAAGCATTATCTATCGATTCTTCGTTCTGGCCCTTTGTCCAGTAAAATTTCATGTATTAGGAGGTCAAGTTTCTATTGTAGGAACTCTTCCATCATTAGTCTCTTAGAAAAACTACAATGTCATGTTATTTGGCTGAACAAGAACCCACTTTTTCAGGGCTTCCACACTTCCATGTATTGCCTGATTTTCGATGTGCAATGTTCCACTCAAGTCTATCAGAACAGCTCGAATCATTTTCAAACTCCAATTATTATGTTTCCGTTAATTTGAATAAAATGTAAAATTGATAAAAAATGAGTAGATAACAGATGCCATAACCACATTATTTTAGTTTGGCCTATGCAAATGGAGATATCCGACTACGCCACGGTAACCCGGGTAAACTTGACAAAAAGAGAGAAAAATTCTGAGGATTTCATCCTTGTTTGCAGGGTAACCAAATTAAAATTTTACCTTTCCCTGGTTTAAATCTTGATATCCCCATAAAAATACCGAAATCATTAACCTCAAATTGAGAAATAACCATAGTTGATAAGATTTAAAAAAGTTTTATAATGATCAGTAGGATACAGCTATTATAAAAATTACATTAAAATAAACAAGAGTATCATAAGTAGCACATTCGCATATTGATTGCAAAGAAAACGTTGGAAATGAACTTCGCCAATAAAGACCAGGCAAAAACGGCCTTTGTCGACTTCATCGAATCCAGATCCAGTGTTTGTTAAAAATATGTTTTTCCGTAAACCAGTTATAACCTCACTATATACGAACGACGACTCTTAAACGTTGAAACTCGTGCGAGCCAGGGTTTAACGTGGTCTCACCTTTCAACGTGCGATTTCTAACACCTAAATATATAACGACGACTTCGCAAATATTACTCTAGTTCTAAAATATATTTATGAACAGTGATGGGATAAGAATAAATTAAAATATAATTTCATATTTATATAAGTGTCACAAGTACTATTCCTCTTGTATTGAAAAGAGTATACAGTAAGTAATAATTTTCACTTCTAGGCACAATATGATTTTCTGAAATGCATATACATTCATGAAATGTATATACATTATATATGATAGAAGGGTGTTAAAAACCTTTAGTAAATAATGATTATTTTCCGGGTATCGTAAAAATTAATAATAAACGTATCACTGTACAAATGTGTTCAATATTGGTGACATTATTCTTTATGGAAACCAATTATGGCTGTCTTGAAACTGTATACCTGTATCATAAATTATATTTCGAGATGTAGGTTTTCCGTTGCTGAACAATCTGATGAACATACAAAATGTTACGAAATTTATTATTCGGTTTCCTTCTCAATTGCGTCAGCACTAAATTAACAATCAATAATTTCAGAGCACAAATGAAAAGTAGACAAGTTTTCGAAAAGTGTTTTGAAGATATTGTCCATAAGGAAATTTCCAATACCTTCAACGTTGTTATAAACAGTAGGAAAACATTCATTGATTTTCCTGTTCCACATCTGGGCAAAACTGATATTGATTTCCAAAATATAGACTTACTTGAGAAATTTGACAAAGCACCAAGAAGTTTTATAATCACTGTCGAAGATGTTGAAGAGTTCAACGAGACACTTTCGAAAATTTTTTCAGCAAATTATTTTTGGAAAACACACTTGATGCATTATATAATTATACTGAAACACGAAATTGACTTACCACAAGTCGTAAGACTATTATGGCTCCATAATTTTTACAAGAGTATCATATTATTTGATCTACAGTCGAACGTAGAAATGTATAGCATTCATTTTGAAAGTTGTGGCAAAAAAATATTGCCTGTGAAAATCAACGAATGCTATGGACGATCATTTAAAAAAACCACATCAGTGTTCAAACCCGATATGAAAAGAAAATTTTATAAATGCCCATTCAAAGTAATTTGGGTAAAAGTGCCGCCATGGGTTAACGATGTGAATGCTACTGAACCTGGTATTTTTGTCGAGATAATTGAAGTTTTCAAGGATGTCAGCCAATTCGACGTAATCTTCATGCCGGAAAATGAAGTTTATGCGAAAGAATTATACGAAGGATATAGTTTTGATAGCATGATTGATGATTTCGATAATAAAAAGGCAGATTTATTCGTAGGACTTTCTATTTTTGTTGATTATTTGAGAGTTTCATCTATTTATTTTATTGACAGTCATTTGTATATTATTATTCCAAGACAGAAAAAAATTCCGTATTGGAAAAATTTCCTAATGCTATTCTCATTGCAAAGCTGGATAACAATGACTTTAACGTTTTTCCTGGCAGCAGTTGTATTTCACATTGTAGTTAAAAAATCTCTCGATGAAAACAGGTTCGGTTCTCCAAGAGAGATCGTTTTTTACGCTTTGACAGTCAGTCTCAATATGGGTTTTCATAAAGTTCCAAAAACTACGAGACTGAGGATTTTGATTGGTGAGTATTTCATTGTTTGTGTTATCAAACGAACCATCTCTATCATTTTGAGATTGCGCTATACTTATTTGCGGAGCGCTGGGCATTAATTCGTTAATTAACGAAGTTAACATTTCCACTAACGAATTACCTTTCAAGGCAGGTGTGGCGCCACGCATGTCGCGAATGCAACTGATGTGAATTGTATGTCTTTCCAGCCTGTGTGAGTGAGAAAAGGATATCGCGAAGAAATTTGATTCTTGTGTATAGTTCCTTTAATCGTCTTTAACGTCGACGTTTGGAGTAACAAGTGTTTTGTTTTTTTTTTTGCTGAGTATACAAATACTATGTAGGTACTTTTGGATTTTGTGTACTGTCAGTGATAGTTTACGTCTGTGCAGTGTAATATATACACTGTAGGTACAGTGTGTTGTGAAAATTAAAACCGTATTATGGAGTCGGAATCCATTTATACTACTGACGATAATTCGTGGCCATATTTGAGTGATTACAAATACTTTTGGAGTGCAAATTTTGCGTACCTAAACAAACAAAAATAAGGTCTCATAAGAATCTCAACAATTTCAAACAATACATAAGAAGGGTGCACGAGTCCCAATTTTTTTATAATTGAAAATACTGTCAAGTATGAATAAAGCAAGTAATTACCTAAATTTCGGCCGGATAGTATCTAAGCTGCCGGATATCCGTTTTATCTCTGATATGATATTTGGAATAGTATTGCCGAATGATACTACTGTGTAATCTTACTTATTCGCAGTGACGGCTGGTGCATTGGAGAACAGGGGAGGCTAAAGTCATAAAGACTATATACACACAGAAAAGCCCGCCAGAGGCGCGATAATTTTTATGTTGTTGCATGCTTTGCTTAATACTAAAGTTATGGCATGGATATGACAATGCGTAAAAAGTGCATGAGGAGCTATGGACTTAATTTTAGTTTGCAAACCATTTAAATGACCGGCCATGACCGCAGCCTCATCATAGGTTTGCGCAATTAACTTTTGTCTAAAATTATAGTCAACGTACGAAATAAAGAATTAAACAAATCGTCAGCTGTGCGCCCAGATGAAATATCATGAAAACCCATAAAACGTTCTACCACATTACCATCTTTGACATATCTAAAAACGATTGAAAGTTGTAATGCACAGGTAATATCGGTAGTTTCATCAATTTCTCATGCAGAAAACGAGATACTTTTAATCTCCTTGCTTATATTTCACTTAATAATAAGTGTCACACAGTCTATCAGCTCATTTTGGATGGTTTTTGAAGGGCCCAAAAAAACGCTACCGTTTAAAAAAGTGCCAAATTGTGAATCATATTTGTCCCATAACATTAAAATTTCCTTGTAATTGCCGCGATTAATCGAATCTTCGGTTTCATCGTGTCCGCGAAAAGCTAATTCTGGGGAACCCAAATAAATCGTAATATCCATGTCTTTTTAAATTCGTCCGATTTTCCCTAACCTGATTATTAAGAGAAATTATGGCCTCTTTTCGAGCTCTATCTAAAGCTGTTGCTATATTTTGTTAGCTAAACAATTTTAGTTTAGAAGACTGAAATATATGCTCCTTAGATTTAAAATGTCTTTCTGTAGAACAAGGTGATTTTTTTAAATCGAAGTTTCCTATTTTAGACCGCGTTTGGTATTTGGTTTGTACTGAAAATAAAACACAGGGCCAACAAACAATTTTCTCGTTTAATGGAGCCGGTTAACCAATCGCATTTATCTTACCAACTAATATTAAATCCTCGATTTTGTCGATTATCTGACGCTTTAATTGAAATCAAATTTAGTAGAGGCCTTTCCAGAGTTTCAATAATGTAAAATATATTATCATAAGATATAGAAATTATTTGTCAGCATCCAATCGACTATATCGTCAGGTTTTTTAATTTCGTCCAACGTATCCATAATAAATGAAAAAAAAACTGCTATAATACAATACTGCCTGTTTTATACACAAATTACAAATATTATCAAGAAACACTAAAACGATTTACCGAAATTATCTTCAGTTCCGGTCCTGTCCGAATAATTAAATAAAAAACAAACGCAACCGTACACTAATGGAGACCAAATGGAGGCTAGCCTCCATCGGGACGTATGTCGTTAGTTGGATCGGTCTCGTGGAGCCTGTGTTTTTTAAAGTGGTCGGAAGCTTGAGTTCCTTGCAACGTATGACATTGATTATTTCGGGTTGATGGTTTATTCGTTATCCGTTCATGGGCGGTGCGTTTGAGTTTTATTGATGCAGGATACAGTGTAGTACGTACTACGTAGTGAGTGATAATGTTTTTTCGGGCATATTATGGATTTATATTAAAAATTAATGGTAAAGTAATGATACCCCAGCATTTTTAGAACAAAATAATCATGATTATTTGTCAATATCTTTTAATTTATTGCGATGAATAGCCTCACATTTTATGGGGAGGCTAAGCCTCCCTTGGCTCCTCTGACGAGCCGCCGCTGCTCATTCGAGGAAGAGCCTGACTGCTGGGTACATTCTAATCATTTAAGTATGTAGTAGACAATATTTCCTTTCACAAAATCTTCATATAGAGATGGATATTGAAGACTCAAATCGTCACTCATAATAAACCAGATCGCCCAATGAGGAATTTCAGAATTTCGCACATGTTTGAGTGTCCTCATTTGAATTGATGTCTACTGTAACTTTGTCCTAATTTATTTTATCACGAGATAACGAAAATCTTTTTTTTAGGTTCTTGGATGTTTTTCACTCTGATCCTCGCTGCATTTGTCCAAGGAAAATTATGTAGTTTCATTAGCAATCCACCTTTAGAAAAGCCTATTACGAATTTGGAAGAACTTGCAGCGTCCGATGTCCCACTGAAAGCTCTAGAAGTTACTAAGCTTTTGTTCATGTTCAAAGATAAAACAAATGATATTATTTTGGAAAAAATTGAAATTTTAGAAAGAGCGGAAAGTTTGAATATCATTGCCGATTACGCTTACAAACAAAATTTTGCCACGATAGTTGATGAGGGTGTCCTGATTTTGGAACCAAATTTCAAAAAACTGATGCAGTACTTCACTATATCTAACATTCTGATGGTATTTTACATGCCCTTCGACCATGTACTGAATGAATACTTCGAAAAAACTTTGCATAGAATAGTAGAAAGTGGTTTTTTTAGCCAGTCCATATCCAAATGGAAACACATCTACTCTTTGAGAAGTAAAATAGAGGAGGAAGAAAAAACGGTGTTCAGTATTGGCGTACATCAAATAGAATCCGCATTTTTTGTGCTGGCATTTGGTATAACATTTGCTTTATTAACATTCATTTTAGAACATATTACACACATTTTTACTTCAAGGCTTACTTCAAAGTGTGACAAGACAAAAAAAACTGATATATCGTTGATTTACATCGAGTGATTCACTATGAATATACACTATTATATATTACCTAGTACCTTTCCTAAAAATTCTAGATCCTTATAGAAACTGTTGCGTAAAATCGAATGGATTTTTTTGCTATTACTTATATCATATTTACAGATAGAAATAGAACATACAACGATACAAAATGAGTTGAAAAATATTATTATTTACAACACAGTCATTTTGCAATCACGTTCATTAGTGTTTTTCACCGAATTGATCACACGTAGAGACTACCACAAGTATGTTCCCAAACACCTTTTAAACAATGATTATAAACTTAACTGAACCTGAAGTTGAGAATAAATTGAATGCAGCTTTGTTAATTATGTAATGAATAATAAAAAAAAACTTGTACACCGTATATTTCTCACATAATTTTCTGTTATAATGTAACATTTTATATAAATGTATAAAATTGACAACATATGTCGTCTACTAGTATAAGAAAGCAACAGTTGTGAATGTCAAAATCATCAAACAACCACTGTTTTCAGGTACCTGTGTCATAAAGTGACAAATGGGCAGGCAAGCCTTTGTGAAATTTCATAGCGTAAAAATGACGTGACATTGACGTCGTTTATTTATCTAACAATATCTCAGAGTAACAAAAGACAATAGAGAGGCCTTTTCCATCCTTACATTGAAGGCAGCAATAACTTTGTTTGTTTAGGGAAGTAAACAGTGGCGGTCGGTTCAGTTGATAACCGGAGAGATATTATATATTTATAAAATAAATCATTTCAGGTGAGTATGTATTCTGTTCAAATAGTTCCTACAGGAAATCTAATTTATAATTAATGATTATGGAAATAGGGCCAGTTTTTCTACCACCTACTAGATTTTTATTTATGTATGGCTTTATAATAAATAATAATCTAGTAGGTGGTAGAAAAACTGGCTTCATTTCCATAATCATTAATAAATAATAAATCAAATTTCCTGCAGGAACTGTTTGAACAGAATACGTTTTCACCTGAAATGATTTATTTTATAAATATGTTATATCCTTCCGATTATCAACTAAACCTACTACGGACACTGTCTCATGATCCAACTTACTTCAAATGTAAACAACCTCTCCCAAACCTCTCTTACTCGCCACCCCCCTCGTCCATAAGTTGTACACAAAAGGATAGTACGATATCCGTTGTATTGGTATAGGCACCGGAGAGGCATGACAACTCTATGTCTTATTATTACTCTGACACCAATTCCAATCGATTTGGCATTTGGCACGGTTGGTATTTCTCTCTCTCTCTCTCTATGGCCGTTGCTTCTGATTTGAGCGCATTTGGCCAGGCTCTTCCTATCGCATAGTGAAAAAAGCTTTGTCCGGGGGCGCAGCGGTCTTGCTCGAAGCCATTTTGCCGTCCTGTTTTTTCGTTCATTTTTTTATTATAAAAACATTTTATTTTTTACTGGTCGCCTCCTTCTCTTCGAATCCGTCGACATCTAGCGTGATTATTGACGTAGGAATCCGACGGTTCTCCCATTTTTCACTTCAATATTAATTTAAACGTATATTTATTTTAGATTACACTCTATTTTTAGGTTATATCTTTTGGACTCCACTCCGACATATACGTGCCATTTTCCAAGGCGGTCGTTATCGCCACAACCGTCCTCTGTCGCGATCGGAGAGGAATTCTGTTTGGTATTTCAATTTTTTTTTATAACAAAATCAATTTTACTTAGCGATAAAATAGCTTATGCGGGATTAGGGCAAATGAGCGCTATAAATTACCTACTAATGCAATAATTTTTTACATTATAAGCTAGTTTCATAATACACTATTATTGTATTGAAGGGGTTATATTATTTAGGAGTGATTAATTTTTGGGAATGAAAGTTTTTGGCTTTCTACTATTCCATCTTGATACAAAAAAAGAGGATAAGGGAATCTTCCAAAGAAAGGAAGGAAGTAATCAATTTGCAAATAAGTAACTCTATACATGGATGTGTAGA
>WOGP01001227.1:0-19920 GCA_015342065.1 Leptinotarsa undecemlineata | reverse complement strand
GTATATTCAATTTTGAATTGATTCCTTTGTGTTACAAATGTATATGTGTGTGTATATATATATATATAGATATATGTGTACATATATAAATGTATTTCTAAACTTTGTTAACAAGAATTCTGTTCTTTGGACAATAAAGTTCTTTCTCTCTCTCTCTGAATTTCAAGAAAAATTATATTATGGAAAACTTACTCATTGACTGTCAAACATACCTTTTATTTTGAATCACAGATACTAGCCTCTCAAGTCCAAGACCACAATCGATATGTTTTTTCGGCAAGGCTTTCAAGGATCCATCAGTTTCCCTGTTGAACTGGATGAACACAAGGTTCCAAATTTCCAGAACATCAGGGTCATCCATATTAACAAGTTCTGGCACATCACGGCCCCCGATTCGATCATAATGCAGCTCTGAACAAGGTCCACATGGACCAGTCTCCCCCATTTCCCAGAAGTTGTCTTTCATTGAGCCAGGTATGACATGACTAGGGGTTACCCCAAGATCTAGCCATATCTATTGGAAAAATTGAAAGTTGGGCAAAAATATAGGTTAAGATTCGTTTCAACGACTTGCACTAGTTTTTGACAAAAAGAGAGTGGGAAATATGTCTATTGTTTCTTAAAATATCCCTCTTTCAATTTATACATCAAAGAAGTATACAAGAATGCATAAGTCTAAACATTTTTTGTTATCAACTAGCTTGAGCCGTTAAACTGAATATTTATGAAAAAACATTTCCGAAATAAATTACCTGTTTACATTCATTATCTGGCTCCAGACCAGATTTAGAATCTCCCCCAAAATAAGTCACATAAAGACGATCAGCTGGTAACTTTAGCTTCTCCGTTAGAAATTCCCAAGCCCAAGTACAAACTTCTTTCTTGAAATAGTCCCCAAATGACCAATTTCCCATCATTTCAAAAAACGTATGATGATATACGTCTTTTCCGACATCATCTAAATCGTTGTGCTTTCCCCCAGCACGAATGCACTTCTGAGTATTCACAGCACGAACCAATTTGGACAAGTCGCTGTTTGGATCAACTGTTCCGAGGAAGATCGACTTGTACTGGTTCATTCCAGCATTGGTGAAGAGCAAGGTGGGATCGTCCAGAGGTATTGTTGATGAGGAGTGGACATAAACATGATCTTTTTCTTTGAAGAAATCTATATAGGCGTTTCTCACCTCCTTTGCAGTCATTGTTACAGTACTCATTTTGTCTTGCGCTTCTACAAGTTCCAAATAAAATTATATACTCCACAAACATGCATCAGATTTTAAAAAAAACTTCATCAGGCAAAGTGCGAATTAGTGATGCAATATTTTGATGTTTTGTAAAATATAATGCAAATACTGACCTATGTGTATAGTAACGGCGAAGTAAAAAATATCTCTTTTGTAAACCGACGAATTGTTTAAATAAGAAAAACCACTAACATATGGCAAGAAGTAATAACAGGATTACACGCTGCACCCGTTTTAGTACTTTCATTTCATTCGAGTCAAAATTATTAGGTTAGGTCGATGACCGTGAACAGTGAACAGAAGTGCTGAAGTGCATCACAGACCATTAGTGCATAAGTAGATCATTATCCAACCTGTGAAAAATAGTGCTCCTAATGACAATTACGTGATTACGTCACTATGCTTTATGTCACAGTAGGAGATACTTAACCACCTCTTAGCTGTCTAAATCCGCGAGGAAAAAAAAAAACATTGATTATCAATACTTTTTATTTTGTTTTAAACTTATATTTTACATTTAAACGACCAGATTTAAAAATATCTGGTCTAGAATAGACAAATTTAAAAAAACTCTTTGCAGTCCATTTGAAAATTGAAAAACGTTTGAATTTCCGCCTTGACATGTTCTTTATTCAAACGATTTCTTTTCTTTGTCCATATATCGAATACTATGCTAAAAACACGCTCGCAGCAGCGTTAGATACAGGTGCAGATGAAACAAATGAAAACATTATTTTTAACATAACATCAACTCCATTTTAGATGGTAGAGAAAAATTTTGCCCACCCCAAATCCACTCTTTCATTTGATCAAACAATGCTGTCTTGAATTTCCCTTAAAATACAAAAATCTTAAAGTTTATTTTCATTCACTGATCTTCAAATCAAAGGCAAAATCTTTCAAATCATCCCAAGTTATCGGTTTTTTCATTGAAAGTATACTCAATTCACTGTACTCAGAATTTTCAATTTTCATTTATTCAGGTGATCCAAACATCTCTGAAAGAAAATGTCTGCTTCCTTGTAAACCGTAGCGTTGTCTGTATCATTTAGTTTTTTCAAAAGATATTTTACTGAACTACCAAAAAATGATTCTTTCTTCTATTTCATTCTATTTTTTGGCGGATTTCAGTCATAACATCGTGCAATTATGTGCAAGTTACAAAATCACTTTCAAGAAATTTAATGGCAGTGTTGAAAATCTGCATCGTATTGTGTGAAAAGTAACAGTAGCAATGTAGCATAACGGCAAGTAGTTTTCATCGTTACTTTTGCATAACTTCACAACTTGTTATTCCGGGAGAATTTTGTATATTTGAAATTCCTACTGGGAGCCGGGAGATTTTAATTTTCAGAGCTTAAATCCGGGAGACTCCCGGAATTCCGGGAGAGGTGGGAACCCTAGTAGATACTGGTATCAAATTTAATACCAATCTGAGTTTTACCTAGCCAAGTAATGTTAAAAATGTGTACCTGAGTTTGGGAATAACTCAATAAACATTAACATATCAAATGAAGAAAAAATGAGGATGATATCAAAAGAAAACTGCATCGCTTGTTGTGGTAGGCTCATTTCGATTATTATCCATTTGTAGTTATGATTTATCTTGCAGAAAGTTGACTGAGAATTGCCCATCATCGGACGCGAAATTAACATTGAAATTTCTTGCAGGAAAGAGAAAAGCGAGAGCAGAGAACGACCTTCCCTCTACAATAGCTGCTGCAAAGAGGGAAATGTTCTATTGGCGTTGGTGATAGCAGAAACTTGGTTATCGATTGGTATAGATTCCGAAAGTGCTTTAGGTACAGAAGTCAGGTACAAAAAAGACCTTTAACCTTTTCGAAATTTCATTCTTCACACATAGACTCGGTATCAATTCAAAGTTCAGACGATTCTACCACCCGTTACATCATTTCCTTCAGACAAATTTCCGCTATGAAGTGTTTATTTGTGTTCAGATTGTGTCGAAAACAATATGAAATGAAAAGTAGAAAAAAGAAATGTTGCAACACAGAAAAAAATTAAAGAAGAAGACAGAACATACGGTTGCATAAAGAAAAAATATCTGACCAAGACTACAATCGAAAGTTCCAATAAGTTATAAAAAATCTATGTATTCGATACTCGGTTTACCTTCTGCGATTTTTCAATAGGTTTTGCTCCATATCCTATTGCATTCAGTTATGCGCCAATTCGTTCCAATGTTTTTTTATATAGCTCCTTTCCTCGAAGACCAACAAATTTACCTGTAGCCAGGAAAGAGTGCTTCTCCATGGCGCCCAGTATAATTTACCAATGGGCCTCTTTTACTTTTATTCGTATAGTAATACGAGCAATCGTTAGAATTCCACTCCCTGTAGGAGTGGTGGTCGAATTTACCTGAAAACAGTTTTGCCAACCGTCCCTGAATTCCGCTGCCATAGCAGAATTTTACACTCGGGAGTATGAGCAGAAAATTCAATATCTTGGATAGAACGCTATTGAACTGATATTATTAATATTCGAATTGTTTTGGAGAATTTGATTGTGAAATTAAGGAATGATCAATGTGTGTGGATAAAACACCAAGAAAGATCTGTATTGCGCATGCGCGTTTCCAATTATACCATAGCGGGATGTTTGTCTAGGTATTTCTGACTCGCATGCGACTTACGCTTTCAGTTGGTTGGCAACACTGCCTGAGAAGAAAGCCACTATACAAGAAAGCCTATACAAGAGAGATATAAAAGGAAGTGTAATGTAATAGAAGTAAGTTTGCTGCTATCCCCATGTATTTGGTCAAAAGGTGGACTATTGTTGTTAAAAAAATATCTCGCTAGAGCATAAATTACGGACGCTAAAATAATTTTTTGAATTATTAGTAATATCACTAGCTTCCACTCGTCTTTTAATCAAGCATTTTAGAAAAGTTTCCGGATACTGAGGTTGACTGTTGACTTGTATCGGCAACTTTTAATCTAACCACTCCGTTTCATTGTTTGTGTTGTGACACTAGGTTTCTACGTTTCTACGCGAGATTATTTCAAAAGAACACGAAATATACCAGTGGTGATGAAGATGAAACTGGTAGACCAGGTTGTACGAAGTTTTAGGGTGGCCAAAGTATTTCGAGAAAATACTGACAAAATAAACAGCATCGATTTTTCGCCGAGTGGCGATACTTTGATATCTTGTAGCGAGGACGATCAGATTGTGATTTATGACTGCGAAAAAGGCACACAACTCCGGACGGTCAACAGCAAGAAATATGGTGTTGATTTGATACATTTTACACACGCCAAAAACACTGCCATTCACAGTTCCACCAAAGTGGACGATACCATTAGATATTTATCTTTGCATGACAATAAGTACATCAGGTATTTTCCTGGACACACCAAGAAAGTGGTTTCACTTTGCTTGTCCCCTGTTGAGGATACCTTTTTGTCAGGCTCTTTAGACAAAACGCTTCGCCTGTGGGACTTGAGGTCTCCTAACTGTCAGGGTTTGATGCATCTATCTGGAAGGCCTGTTGCGGCCTACGACCCTGAAGGACTCATTTTTGCTGCTGGGGTTAATTCTGAAAGCATAAAGTTGTATGATCTGCGATCTTTTGACAAGGTAAAGTTATGATTTCATATCCATTTTCATGTTGTTTCATTTAGTTTTCATTATGCAAAAGTTATATGGATGATTGTCAAAATAGTTCAAATGAACTTGATAGAAAATATGACAAACATTGACCTATTTTTTGGAAAGTTTGTAATTTTTTCTCTTCCTAGTATGTATTGCATTTCACTTAGATTGTGTGCATATACATTATACATGTATTTTCAATGCATATAAGTTAAGTTGCAACGAAAAAGATTACACATACATTATTAATAGAATACACATTAAAACACTTTTAGATATCTTTTTGTATACAAGAGAAACAAGGACAAAACAAATAACGTTTTACTTTAATCAGGGAATGATACCTTGTAGTTGAAGCACTAAATTCCAATTTCGCATACTGGTAAATTTATTAATTATATAAATTTTGTTGATTATATTATAAGTTAGCCAACCTGTATATTAGGGAATCCTAATTCAATAAAATAAATTCAGTTCAATTCGAAATCAGGAAAATTAAAAGTGATTCTTGATGGAAAGGTCAGGTTGTTTGCCAACTTGACTCACAAAACACGAGTCAAGAGACAGTGGTTTTGTTCTTTCGTTGAACTTTCGTTCAATATCATTCTTTTAGTTTTACAATCATAGATTTTGTAGCAACCTAACGACTTTTGTGAATCAACTTATTGATATTTTATTTTGTTTTCAGGGTCCATTTGTAACATTCAAACTGACGCAAGAGAAAGAATGCGACTGGACAGGCCTGAAGTTCTCCAGAGACGGAAAAACAATATTAATAAGCACTAATGGCTCCATCATCCGCCTGATTGACGCCTTCCACGGAACACCTCTCCAGACCTTCACAGGTCATCTAAACAATAAGGGCATCCCCATCGAAGCATCTTTCAGCCCGGACTCTCAGTTTATCTTCAGTGGATCCACCGATGGAAGAGTACATGTGTGGAACGCTGATACAGGTTATAAAGTTTGCGTTTTGAATGCAGATCATCCGGGCCCCGTCCAGTGCGTCCAGTTCAATCCGAAGCTGATGATGTTGGCGTCCGCCTGCACGAACATGGCCTTTTGGTTGCCAGCAATGGAAGATACGTAGGTTTCTCGTCGCATCTCTTTGGAACACATCAAATTTTTTCTAGTGAGATTAGGTATTAAAAATGAAAATTTTTATGTTAGTTTCATCTGCACTCTGGTAGTGCATATACAGGATTGTGGGAAGTGTATAGAGAGATAAAGTGTAAAGTACCAGGGCGACTTTCCAAGCCAAATATTGACGCTTTGCAGCTCTCAGGAAAAAGGAGAATCTATCAATATAACAGTTGGCCTGAAAAATTTCAAGGGTGACATAAAAATACATTTTTTTTATAAAATTTTATTTTATTATTCAATACAGTTGCCTTCGAGGGCAATACAAAGACTATAGCGGTCATACAATTTTTCGATACTATTTATATAGTACGATTTGTTTTCAGCCTCAAAATAGCTCTCAGTTTCATCAATTACCTCTTCATCGGTGCTGAATTTCTTTCCAGCAAGTATTCTCTTGAGAACTGGGAAATTCACTGGGAGTCAGATCTGGAGAATACGATGGATGCGGAAGCAATTTGAAGTCCAATTCATGACATTTTGCAATTGTATTCATTGATTTGTGACATGGTGCAATTTCTTGATGAAACTGCACTTCCTGCAGTTTGTTCCTGGATTCGTTCTGAAGAAATACCATTTTGTCAGATATTTTGATGTTTTCACTGATGTGAATATCTCATTTCAGACCTACTTTTTGGGTTCTTTGTGAAGCACAGAAACGTTTGATTTTATTCCATTTGATTCACCAAATGTTGACATCCTACTATTGTTTAAAAAATCTGTTCCAGACTTTTTGACTGTGTGATATCTGTACTGTCAACTACAGAGAAATAAAGTTTCAGAGCTAGGTCACTGGAGTAGTCTCGAGACAGAACCCTGTTGCACTCCTCATGCAACAATTCGATTAGAGATCCAGGTTATCATATTGGTATTTTTATATTAAATTTATTCTGTGTTGAAATCAAAATCATGAAAACTGTATCGAGAAGAGATACACACTTGAAAGAAAGTAACATTTCCGCATTTTTTTGTATAACGAATGAGAAGCAGGAATCCAAATAATTTTTTCCCCAAGAAAATATTTCGAAATATAATTTCCAAACATTCATCTCTCTACATATCTACACAGTAGGTTCTGGTATCCACTATCCAACGTGGTATTAGCCGGGGTAGTATTTGTTTTCCTGCAGGCATTTACCAGAACCTATTGTGTAGATATGTTGAGATGTTTCTTCCCAGATCAGGGCTTTGTTCATGATATGGAGCTTTTATTAGTTAACCGTTATCCGTCCTGCATCGATGAGGGGTAATTCTTCGGAAACCGGTCTGTAATTGATCTACTTGAATGATTTGTGTCCTAGAAAAACTAATTGATAGAGTTATTTGTATGATTTTCACTATAAAGGGTTTTACAAAAACCTTGACACGTGTTTTGCTATACATAAGCTTCCTCAAGCGTAAACCTTTATTTTCCTTTATTCTTTGTTATGTCATATTTGTGAATAATCTTTGTGTATAAATTATTCTGAAGAAAAAACAAAGAAAGTGGTAGTAGATCTGTTGTAACCATTTCTGTTCAAAATGTTCAGTATATTTGAGCAGAGTTGATTCTTTGGGATCTCTAAAATCGTAAACCATGGTCTAATGAGTAGAGATAAAGCTGGAATCTGATTATTACTACATAAACTGAAATTGAAAGGCATATGGTAAAAATCATAATTTGGTTTTGATATATTTTCTTTATTCAAAAAAATATGTAAATATTGTTTGGCCTTTGTCACAACTGTGGAACTTTTTGTGTTAACCTGAATATTTCAGAAACTTTCCTTACGAGTCATAATTATTGTGAATGTAATCTGTACATTTTTTGTGTATGTCATATTTGGCTTGAAAAATCAGTATTGACAATATCCAGGATGGATGTGCTTCAATGTGGATTTTTAGTCAACCACGTTCATCAGTTTTATAATTACATATTTAGCTCTAATCATCTTGTGAATTTCGAAAACTACAACGTCATTTATACCATCTCAACTATATCACATGGAATGATATAGAACTTTTTTACTTTTCAATGATGTAGGTCTATGAATTGAATTAAATTATTTTTATAATGGTTTTGTATTTTTCTTGTAGGTTGCAATTTAGATTTTTTAGGTGTAAGTCCCTCAAACATTTCAGAATGTCTCTTTGCTGTTTTCGATCTTCCGTTATTTTTTGTTGGGCCAGTTTTTATAATAAATTACTTTCAATTGTATTTGTTTTTTAATCACCAATTTTTCTTCAAATGTTGCTCTTGAATATCACTGATTTGATCTATAAAAATTTCAAGGCAAACCTTATATTTTTTGAATACTCCCTGGTTTAAGTTTGACGATAGTCGTGCCACAAAGTGTTCCGGCAATGCATTAAATTTATTGGAGCCTCTGGAGACACCCTACATTTTGTTTTATGAAAGGAAGGACATTGGCAGATCAAGGTCTTCAGATGATGTGGTGCTGCAAGTTTTTCCGGGTTTTCCCGCAGCTGAAAAAGCAAATGCGCCACTGGAATCAATGAAGTCGCCCACGAACGCTAATTAATTTTTGTTGTTGTTTTATAATTTTATGATTTGAATTTTGGAAGTGTTGTTATTATATAAGCTATATAAAATTAAATATATCGGTTATTACTCCCTGAAATTTAAAATTTCATCATTCTAACGTGTTTCATAAATGTAATTTTTCAATAAGAGTAGGCCCCTACTTACTATTTAACAATAGAAATTAATAAATTATTCAGCAGACCATTACTCCTACACAGCAAGGTATAATTAAACATAAGTCATACTCTCAACTAAATATAAACAAACTAAAACTCAACAGTAAATAAATGATTAAATCTATCAAAACTATACAAGTTCAATGTCTTGAACTTTGAGCAATACCTGTGAAACTCCATGTTAATCTAAATAATTCACTGGACTATTTCCGATACTATACTATTCAACTAAAAAGCATTAGAAATAGTCTTCAGATTTATTTGGACTGAATGTTTGACTAATGTTATTAATATTGAGTTTTTAGATATATTATAACTATAGCTACGTCACTTTGGTACTTGATACCTTGAGGACTACATTAGAGAAAGAGAAACTATGAATATGAAATGATATAGCCTGTTCTGTTACATGTAGTAAATTATTCCATCTCATTCAAAGTCATCCATCCTTTTCTAATATTGCTGTCCTCAATCTGCTATTTCTGTGATCTATAGGCTAGTCCAATAGTTATAACGTCTATGGCTAAATCAGTCGTTTTTGTTTATAGGGGATTGAGGAAAAAATTGTAATTATGGGATTCATTATAATTTACGGTGTAGGATTCCATCTGCTAAAGAAATGAACAAATACATCAAATGATCATGGTGGGTAAGCTGTCACTGTTATATTCTTGGTAATAATCAGACAAACATAGATTTTAATTAACTATTTTAATATTATAAAACATGAGATACATGATCTTAATACCACATACTACTACCATTGTATATAGTATCACAGCATAGCGGAATTCCGCTACGGTTGAGAACACTTATACAAAGCTACTGTTTCTCGGTAATCTAGGTCTGTTCGTTGTTTGTCAACCTTAGGTATGTTCGTTAACATAGTTCTCATAACAGTCACGGCTAGAGTCTAACAGGTTAATCGCTGTATTCGGCATGCCCCATCGCCTCTGATGTTTTCCACAGTTGTAGGCAAACAGTCACGCCTAAAAATCTACAGACTACAGCTAATAAACTAGAAATGAGTTAATAATCTGATGGATTATGTAACGATATTTTTTGTTCTATCTTTAGAGGTGGTTTGGCCAATCTCTAAACCATTCCTTTCATCAAAAATTTAATACTATTGAATGTTCTCTGATACTAATAAGTAATGGGTCTGCCAGCAACATATCTGTACAGTCTAGCACAGGGAACAAGATTGGAACAGGTGTCATGAAAAATATAAAAAGATTGCTGAGAAACGCAACAAGTCCTTGAGGTTGCAGAGTTTTCCGGGGTTGAACGAAATGGACAAATCAGATGGTTCCCAGGAAAAAAATGGGTCTGAGGCATTTGAAATGAAATGATGAAACTGTTCTATGACAAAATGACACGGTGCCTTGTTGGCAACACTGGTTTTTCATTTTTCATCATCTCTTCTGCCAAATTTCATAGAGGAATCTATCATAGATCAATCTGGGAGCAGTAACTGACGCACAGGACATAAAAAAATAGAAGAGGTTCTGTTCATTCTATATTGATATATGTTTGCACGAAAAAGTATAAAGTGCACTACTGAATGGTATTAGGTATGACACACTTTGACGTGAAATTACTCTGCCGCTGTAAGGTGACAAAAAATGTTCAAAAACTAAAAAGCACTAGAAATAGTCTTCAGATTTATTTGGACTAAATGTTTGACTAATGTTTGTTAATTTCAAGTTTTAAGATATATTATAACTACAGCTAAGTCACTTTTGTACTTGTTACCTTGAGGACTACATCAGAGAAAGAGAAACTATGAATATGAAATGATAATATATGTCGTAAATTATTCCACTCAAAGTCTTCCATCCTTTTCTAATATTGCTGTCCTCAATCTACTATTTCTGTAATCTGCAGGCTAGTCCAATAGTTATAACGGCTAAGGCCAAATCAGCCGTTTTTGTTTATATGGGGTACAAGAAAATTAAAATTATGGGATTCATTATAATTTACGGTTTAGGATTCCATACGCTGCAGAAATATGTGAAAAAGACAATATACAATAATTTTTCTCTAGGATAATGTTGATGAGTTATCTATAAAAAATTCAGTTATATTTTATAATTCTACCTACAAGTAATGTGACAATACTCTTTCAACCAAGTTATAGAAAATGAAACCAATAGTTTGCGAAGAGTGCAACAATAAAATCTTCAAGAACGTTCCAAATTACAGAAAACACGTTAGACACTTCCATCCTACAAAAGTAGCAGAACTTTTCCCTAAGAAAGCTTTCAACTTTTCCTGCGAAACTTGTGGCAAAAATTTTAGTCATAAAAGGCACTTATTTTTCCACAACAGAAAAGTACATAACGGAGAGCCCTGCAAACAACTAACATTCCTCTGTCCTTTATGTGAGAATAATATTTTGTGGGACGAATTCACAAACCATGTTGAAGTTATGCATGATGTCAGTCTGGTGGAGGAAAATTTGTGTTTCTCGTCGTTGAGAGAGTTCTCTGATTGGAAAGACATCATTGAAGCAGAAGATTTGAATCATTACATTAAAGTTAGAGGAGATAGACACACAGGTACTACTTTTGCTTTCATGATTTTATCAAGTACTTAATACAAAGAAACTGTTTTTACTTTTCCATTTCTCAATATAGAAAATACACAGAAAACAATTTTTCTTTCTTTATTCATAAATGTAACATTCATAAACATTATTTTTATTCAGGTGTGACACCTAAAACTTCTGTTGCAAAAGCCTTGACCATTTTAATTATTGAGAGATTTGAAAATATTTTTACAGTAATTGCTATGCAATGTATCAAATGAGTTGATATGAAATGGAGGAGTAGAAAACCAAAAATGTGTTTCTAGGAACATTTATCTGAGCAATTTTTTTATTCGTCAAGCGATTATTTTACCAACAAAAGACAAATTTTCATTGGATAAAGTCATTTCAGTGAGAATTATCACTAGAGGGGTTTCACAAAAAGAATTTAAGACTATTTATTTTTTTATCCATTTATTTATCAATTAGTAACACCCATGCATGCACACATTCTGCAAATGTAAGAACATTAACACTTATTAATATAATTTCAGCTACGCTACTAACATAATAATACAAATTTTGAACATTTATTATCTTGATCCAATAATTTGCATGTAACTACTTGTTTTTCAATCTACTCTTAACCCGTAACGGCTACCCTCGGGTCCTGTGGACCCATGGACCCACAAAATATAGGATAAAAATACAAACTATGGTTGATTCCAAGTCTATACAGGTACCACTGGAGAGAAAAATAAAAGGTGAAACACGAAAAATGAATTACCCCATGCTACAAAAGTTGTTTTACCGTTAGTGGAACCAATCATTAAAACTAAAAGAAACATAAAAGTTGAAAAATGGTATACTTATATCGAATTAGTGGATGAATTACTGAAACGAGATTCGACATGGATAGGAACTATAAAAAAAAGTTTCCAGATCAAAAACAAAAAGATGTTCTGTATGTCCATCGAAGAACGACCGTAAAACCAACCATAGTTGCGACATATGCAAAAAACTTATGTTTGCAATGTGCAAAAACAATTTGTCCAAGTTGTTTGTGAATTTTTTTATAAGTAATATTATATCACAGAATATTTGTTTTTATTTTGAAATAATTTTTTTCAGAATAGTTCAGTTTTTCTGCTTATTTTTGAAACGGGTCCCAGGGACCCAGTTGTAGTGGTTAAGTAACATATTTATGTGGGTAGTAGTTATGGGTTAAAAGTACCCACCTTCAGAAGTATGAAGTAGTTCAATATCATTTTTGTGGAACCGATATTTAATAATAATATATAAATATATTGCAATCAAGATTTTAAAATATTCTGGAAGAACACCTCTTATCAATCAGATCTTGTTCATTTAAAGGTTTTATACCATGATAATAAAGCCTTTTTGCAGTATTATGTCACAAACTTCATCCAAAATAACTTTTTTTTCAAACTGAAACTGTTTGTTATTGTGAACCAAGTTATCAATATATAACCAGGTCATATCGAAGTACTTATAAATTTCACTAGTTCGGACTTCCATTGTCTAATATATAAAATGATTTGAAATCCCTGAGACACCTAAAAGAGAAGAATTGAAAAATGAGTAGCTGAAAATAAAAATTATAGTAAGCAAAAACCTAAAATGAAATAACACTGAATGAAATACAAGTAAAAATAGAATAATTGAACAAAAATTAATAAATGAAAAAAGAAAATAAAAGTGCAAAGCTGAGAGATTGCAAGCCACGTTACTTCACGACGTTTCGATTGTTTGTATCTACAATCGTCTTCGGGTGATGACTGGACTGATTCCTCCGAGAGAGGACTATTTATGAACTAGTGAAATTCATCATGAAACATTGTCAGTCACCTTCAAACAAACGAAGTACTTATAGTATTGCCAAATAGTGTCCGACCGAAAGTTAGGTTTCGGCAAAAACTGGTTTCGGTTTCGGCGCCCAACTGCCAAAACTTCGACCGAAACCGAAACTGCATTCGGGAATTCCCGTGCTGTGATCGATCATGTTCTGCGCGTTGAATTTCATACAAGCGACGAAGACATTTTGCCGCATCCACGTGCCTAATCATGTCGTGACTATTGTGATATTGGGTAACAACTCAGAAGTGCAACTCTAAGGTGCAATTAATATTTTTTCTTGAATAAGGGTTTTCTTATATTGAAGGGGTTATATTTTTTTATTTTTAAGGTTTTCTTATGTTGATTATCAATAAGTAAAAATGTCGAAGAGTTCATAACGTTGTGATTTAAAGATAAAAAAAAATAAAGATTGACTGATTATAATAACGTTTTCTTAATTTTTTCCTCAAAACATAATCCTTATAAGGAAGTTTCGGTTTCGGCCGAAACTGACCGTTGCCGAAATTCGTTTTCTGTTTAGGTCGGACACTAACATCTAATACTTTACAAAAGAGACACTCATCTGGCGTCACTCACATTTCTGTGACCTATATTCTGTTTTAGAGGTGTTTAATTTCATTGTCAGCGGTACATCCAAATTATTTGAAACTTATCAGATATATAATTTGATTGCAGACGAGAAATTATTACGATATTATCTTGACACAATTTCAACCAAACCAGCCTAATTTTACCATGTTCGAATTCATTGAGCACTTGAAGAAGTTCATGGTTCCTATTCCGCGCTGAGTGTCCCTTATGTTAGGTATTCCGTAGTAGTACAACTGAACTCCTTCTGGTTGTCAAATTCATTATCAAATGATTAGAAGCAAGAGAGACAGAGAGAGACACTTTATTGTCCAAAGAAATAGTAATTTCTCTCTGGCAAAGTTATTACATCCTAATACAACTGGCTCATTCAGGCTAATTCAGTTTTTTAATGAAAATTATATATTATAGAAGTAAATCATCTACCAAGTATCTCACAAAATGTTCCGGTTTATATGTCAATTAATAATTGAGCAAGAGCAATTGAAAATGTGAGATCGCCCGTGGTACATCTTGACGTCACACCAGGCAAACGAGCTTCGAGCAGTGGCAACCGGGTAGTTGGAGATTATGAATCGCTGCTATCGTCAATTCAATTTAATTTACTTCAAAGTGATGTATATATCAATTCTGGGTAACTGGCATTTTTGAGACAAAAGTTCTATAATAAATAAAGAGTAGGTACCTTGGGATTCCAAGACATAATTTCGAATTCCAGTTTTCAACTAATATTCTAGACAAAGTTGTATCCGATGATGTATCAACAGAAGTCATGTCTGATGTACACAAACTCTCCTCCCCCGAGGACAGTGAGAGTATTTTCTATTTCTTTAGAATGATTTTTTGTCGGTGGTATATAATATTTACGGTTGTTTAGCTTTTGATCTTTGAAAAACCTGTTTATTAACTTGAATTCCAACACCTTTTCCAAGATCCTTTCCTGTGTACCTTCTTCATCACACATGATTTGATTTTCAGTGATATCTTCGTTACAACTATTCAACAAAATTTGTTTTTCCTTTTTATGAACAAACGGTGGAGCTTTAGAAGTATGGACCGACGGTTTATCAATCTAGCAATCAAATATATGCCGAATTACGCCTTTCGTAACAGTAACAGTAAAATAACAATTTTGTCTGGTGCAGTTACCGAAGAATTCTTGAATTTAGGAACGCTGCGATACTTGTAACGTCATTTTTTATCATTATTCATATTCACACTGTTGACACACTGCAGTAAACAACACACAACTTGCTTTCTTCGGTTTTAGCACACTAATTTCGCTTATCCGCCAGCACTCCCTTGTCGCCGAGTCGACTGATGTGACGTCAAGCTTGACCACGCCCCGTTTCGGTGAACACCACATTCAACAATTAATTTGAGGGGGAAGATAAAGAGTGAATATTAAGATTTTTCGCAGATGTACTATTTGAAACATTAACTTTCAAATTATTGAAACAAAAATTTGTTAAATGAGCCCATACAAGGTACATCTTGAAACCAATAGAAATTTCAATACATAAAAATTCTCTTCATAAAATCCGTCTAATTTTTAGTAAGCTACATCTAGCAATAAACATTTCTCATCCTTCTTAAATTCGTTATGACTAGACATAGATTGAATATGTAATAGCAAGTTATTACACATTTTCTTGGCATTATATACGACGTAGATTTTTCTACCAATGCAGTGTTAGTTGTCAACAACGAAATCACGTAGTTATCACGTCTTACATTCTACTTTGCCATATAGCCAATGCGTTATTGTATTTCAATAGGTGCGGGTGTTCTTCAGAGATATTTTCATTGTCATAGATCTGGCCACTACCAATCAAAAGGAGAAAGGCTGAGGAGACTCAAATCACAAGGAAGTAAAAAGATCAATGCCTACTGCCCTGCTAGCATGAAAGTAATGATAAGCCCGAATGGTAGCTGTAATGTCAGGTATATAAAAACACACTTGGGTCACCAAAATGATTTGCGTCACCTGACATTGACCAGATCTGATAAAAAACTTCACTGCGGTGCTTCAGTTACTACAGATTTGAAATTTTGTGACATATTTGAAGAAGAGGTAAGTCATTATCAACTGAATCTAGTGAACCAGACTAAGAAAGACAAAGAGACAGAAAGAGAGACACAGAGACAGAAAGAGAGACACAGAGACAGAAAGAGAGACACAGACAGAATGAGAGACACAGAGACAGCAAGAGAGACAAAGATGCAGAAAGAGAGACAAAGAGACAGAAAGAGAGACAAAGAGACAGAAAGAGAGACTAAGGAAGACAAAGAGACAGAAAGAGAGACAAAGAGACAGAAAGAGAGACACAGAGACAGAAAGAGAGACAGAGAGAGAGAGAGATACGTGCAGAAAAAAGTAATAATGAAAAGAAAAGTGGCCATGAAATTAGGCCAGAGAAAGGGTGACATAAAGATATGTATTCAGTATTTCTTTATGTTACAGGAGGTTCCCGTTTCTTCTTCAAACGAAAAAGTGGAGAAGTTCCATTTGTCTACCCAGAAAGATTTATCGAATATCGAAACAGCCTTTGACTGTTGGGGTACATCCTATAAAGACAACGAAATTATCACCATAAACTCTTGGGTTGACTCAATAGGGAATAGTAGTAGTAAGGCTTTATACTACAAACCTCCCGATAGGGTCAACATGGAGAATGCCCAGTTAGAAAGAGGTGATTACCTTATCTTCATGAACGAAGCGCAGAGCGAGATTCTAAGAAGATTCGGGCGAAATTGCATTTGCATTGATCAGACACATGAAACAAATTCCAATGGTTTTCATTTAATAACACTGTTTGTTGTTGACAGTATCCGTCAGGGATTTCCCTGTGCATTTTTGCTTTGTAGCAGGACGGATCAGGCTGCAATAACAACGTTTTTTAATTTCATTAGGGAGCAGGTAGGATTATTGACGCCTAAAGTTTTCATGGCCGACATCAAAGAGTTTTTGTACGATTTATGGGTTTCTGTGATGGGGTCACCGGACAAAAGGCTGTTTTCTTCTTGGCACGTCGATCACGCCTGGACAGATAATCTAAATAGAATAACCAGCCAAGAGAAGCAGGAAGAAACTTACAATTTATTGAGAAGGTTACTGTTGATCGAAAGAGATACAAACACATGTAACATTACCATATATGAGGCTTTCAACAGAATGTTAGCTGACCCCGATGCAGGAGAGTTTGCTACCTATTTCAAAGACAATTTCAGCCAAAACATTGAATACTGGGCATACTGTTATAGACTAGACTTCGGATTGAATGCCAACACCCACCTGGAGAAGCTGCATAGAATATTTGAGTACATTTATGTAGATGAGAGGAACCGTAGAAGACTCGATAAGTGTCTATTTGTTCTGATGCGATTCATAAAAGATCAGTTGTTTGATCGACTAGTAAAACATAGACATTGCGTAAAAGTAACTTGTATTTCACAAACATTGAAGGAAAGGCATGCTGCCAGTCTTGATTTGGAGTTTGCTAATATAATTAGAGATAATAGTGGATGGCGAGTTTCTTCGTTAGTTGGAGATGTGAGTTCAGTGAAAGTAGGAGATGCTCAGTGTAGATGCAGCTTGAGATGCAAAGAATGTGACATCTGCTTGCATAAGTATTCCTGTTCTTGCTTAGACAACAGCATCAACTGGAATATGTGTAAACACATACACTTGGTGTGCAGATTTCTTCAAAATAAGACTGAGTTTGTAGATGGTAGAGATGGAGATACTTCTTCTCTTGAAGATATTTCAATTGACTACAATGATCTTGGAGATTCTGAGAAATTCAATAGCATCACATCTGAAGTATCGAAAACAGAGTGTGATAAGAAACTTTTTGCTGAAGAGAAAGAGGCTCTTTGTAGACAATTCGGGGAGTTGGTGAGAGGTATTTCCAGTCCTGATGACCTGCAGACCATTAAAAAATGTATTTCTAGACTGAAATATGAACTTAAAGGGGTTTGCTCTAAAAAAAAGTTGTGACATAGCCGAACTGGTTGTGATAAATAGATGTATTTGAAACATTTGGACTTTTCTTGGCCTTGCAGAAAAAAATCAGTTACCTACAGGATTGTATAACATATAACTGTAACTCTTTAAAATTTTTTGACATTTCTATGTATTTCCAAAAAAGTTTATAATTGGTGAGGTACAAAATAGATTCCACTGAAAAATTATATACTAGTTAGCCTTGTGATTGAAATACAATAGACCTGAAAATCGAGTTTTTTTTCAATAAGGTTTCTCTAGCCTTTTTTATTGAACACATTGAAATAAGAAATTAATATAAATGTTGTATGATCTTGAAAATGTCTCCAAAACAAGCACTTTTTCAATCTTCGCGATACACGTTTCACCAACCAAGTTGGTATCATCAGGAGATAAAGATAGTGAAGAGTGTTTTTGAGAAGTATTTGTAGATATTCATCAGTTACATCATGAACAATAATTTTTTAAAAGCAAGCAGAGGATGGATGGTGAAGAATATGAGGAGAGATGTACTTTTCCAAGCAAATATAGAATGATGATTCACAGCATAAATAAGGAAATGACGTCAGCGTGGATTTTCCTGTATTTGGCATATAATTTTATATCTAGAAAAAGCCTTAAACGAAATTTCTACGAAATTTCTACGATCTCTACTTCTTTTTTCAATCCCTCATTTCAGAGATCATATATCGTATTTGGCAATATCAAATGAGCTTGACAAAATCGCAAAACGACAAAAATATGTTTGGAGCAAACATCTATATAATTTCTAGACGTTATTAGATTCGAAAATCTTGGATCTTTCTCGATCTCTGACTAACAAAACAATATTTTTTATACAGCGTGCGGCACCGAAAACGAAACAGATCTTTGAGACAGTTTTGTTGATAAAAAAAAAAACAAAAACAGGCCTTGTAACCATCAACCTTAGAATTTGAATAGGAATAGTAATATGCCACGTTAGTGTTGACTTCACATGTTAGGGAAGGTTATGGTCTCTTCTCTCTTCTTTATTGGCCGATGCTTCCTGATCAGGCGCAATTGGGGAAAATGAAGGTTATGGTCTTTTATCTAAACAAAGCATTCTGTCATCCGAGTTTGTTAGTCTTATAGAGATTTTAGTGTTTTTTAAGAGGAAATTCAGAAAAATAAGCATTTCAAGGTATGTATTAATCTGTGATATAGAGTACACAATCATTTTGTACAAATTTTGACTAAACTGAATCATACCATTTCAAATAATTGATTAATAACCTCAAATTTTATCTTAATGATAGATCTAAATCAAGAGCATTTCAAATCTAAACTTTTCTGATTTGAATTTGTTTATATTTTGAATGTATTGTGCAACGAAATCAATAATAATTGATATTAAATAGTTTTTTACAGACAATGGTACAGTGTTGGGCACCCGACTGCAAGCATTATAATGTTCGAGAAACATGTAGATTTTTTAGCTTTCCCAAGGATTCAAAAACTAGAAACCGCTGGATTAAGTTAACAAGGTTAGTAGTTAGACTTGAAATGATTATATATTATTTTTTTAAGTTGGATAACAATCTAAAATTTGCCACAGACGAACTGTACAACCAGGCCCAGGTGCATTTTTATGCAGTTGCCACTTTGTTGATGGCATAAAAAATAATGGACCCACAATGTTTTCACACAATACTGGAAAACAATTTAAGTTTTCTTCTCCAGAAAAGAGAACAAGAAAACGGAAAGTTTTGGATATGGAAGAAACTTCTGAAAATCCTACGTAAGTATTACCAATAATCAATTTCAAATGTTTTCTTAGAATGTCGTTATTTTAGATATGAAACGGAACTGACTGATCCACAACCATCCACCTCAGAAATGGTAAGTATTTCAATTTTGATGAAACATGGTAGGTATTGTAACATTTTCTTTTCATTGAAAAGATGTGTAAATAGGTATAAAATGATTGCACAGATGTTTAAACCTGTTATACTTCAAATATTAGTAAATAATTAGGTATCCAGGCTTTAAATTTATTTACAAAAACAGTATCTAATCATCTTAATAAGTTTGTTTGATATCATGACATAACCTATATGATAGTGAAAAACAAATGAGTATGTGAAAATCTATTAAAATATAATGAAAGTTTGTGGATTATTCATTAATATAGATTGTATTACTTACTTTTTTGATAGTTTTAATGCTAACAAAGTCTCAAATATTCCAAAATTCCA
>WOGP01001226.1:0-19922 GCA_015342065.1 Leptinotarsa undecemlineata | reverse complement strand
TGACGTCATTACTCGAACGTAATTCACCCTGTATATTAGATTATTATTTTAAAATACGGTAAATTAACATCAAAAATCGACGTGTTTCAGGATTATTTCTTAAAATGACCTGTTTAGCTAAAAATGAATTTGTTCCATACTTTACGGACACAGTGTATGAAAAATTACACATGAAAACTCGTTGTAAGTACAGAATTGAATAAAAACATTGAATAAAACACCTATCTCAGTCTCCAGAACTGCTAAAATGATGTGTTTCAACAATCAAGTTGATATCATGAAAGTATGTACCAATTCCATATTCATTTGATTTTGTATACTAACTGAAAAAAAACTATTGTATTTATTTGTGTGACAAAACATCTCTTTCAACACTTCATTTGGTTTCAAATGCCATTATACTAACTTTCTACGTCGACCATGACAAAATAATATGACTCTCCATAATTAAATTGTATGTAAAACAACAATAAAAATGGATTTGCGCTCCGGGGCGCAATGTTGTTTCAGAGGAAGAGATTTTTGGAAAATGCACTGAAATCAATGACCATAGATGTAGTGGAAGTTTTACAAAAACAAATTCAAACCCTTCGAAAAGTAGAAAATTTTAAACCTGGAGACGACACTACTGAATTCGTAGAAGCTATAGATACCATTTTGGAATATGTGGATAATATTGACATAGCTAATGGTGAGAATCTAGTAATAGCACACTCCTGCTTTGCTAGCCATTTTTATACTTATTGATTACAAGAGTAACATTTATTTTTGTAGATTTCCACAAAATAGGGGGCTTCACAATACTTTACCCTTGTCTTAAATGTTCAAATGCCAAAGTGAGAGCAGGAGGTTGCGAATTATTGGCTGTTCTATGCCAGAATAATACTTATTGTCAGCGAATTGTACTAGATAATGAATTTATTCCAATGCTCTTGAGTTTGATAGAAAAAGATGAAGATACCATAGTTGCTGTCAAAGCCATATATGCATTGGGTGGCAAGTATTTCATGTATTTGAATGTTTTACATAATCAGTCTAAATCCAGATGAAACATTTAATTGCATCATACTATGATCATTATTTTGAAAATGTTATTTTCAGGTATTGTCAGAGAGAACTCGGAGGGGTTGAACCAATTACGCCATTATAACGGCCTATCAATTCTGTTAAACACTCTCAAAAGGAACAATGAGAAATTTACAATAAAAGCCACTTTCTTATTATCTTCCTTATGTAGATCATCACCAGAAATAAAAGGCAAGAATATTATTAAAATATACCCGAAAATATGTCTTAATATTGAATTTAATCTTCCTCGACCATAATTATAAAAGTAATATTTCACGCTAGTATATTTTCAGTGAAAACATGGGTTCTATCTTTTGTCACAAAAATAATTGGCATATGCAAGTTTTTGAAAAACATATTGAAGACAGCTTGAATTTCACACAAATAGTTTACAAAACCACAATATGTGTCACACTATACAATAGCTTCTATGAGTATTAGAGGAACCTATTGTACAGCAGACAAGATTGTAACGCTGTTTATGTGTAAGTCTTAGAATAAAGTATTTTTCTTCAATATTCAATACCGTATTCTCAACTTTCATCCATGGTGTCAAAAGTAAATAGTATCTTGTATAAAGACTACCTGCCTCTTATGCAATATCTCACCTTGTGCCTTTCTGTTGTGAAGGATCATAAATATATTCAAACTACAAGATCGTCATTAATTATCAGCAGTTTAATGTTTGTTATAATATTAATTGCTAATTTGGAAGTTTGAATTTGAATCCTGGTAGTTATTTATATTCAAACCAGACAAAATTGTTAACTTGTCTAAAGGAAAATGTATCCCTAATTTTTAGGGAGTAACTCAAAAGAAAATGATATGAAAAATACAGGGAAGGGCCAGTTGTTGAATATTTTAGGCACTAAACAATATATATGAGTAAATTTGTAAATTCTAAAAATCCAATGGTTTAAAAAATCTGAAACTGAGAACACTCTCAACTTTCCAAGATATTAACTCTTTTTTAATTGATACCATTATTTCTCAGTATCTACCAGGGTATATTTATCTTTGTCCGTAAATTTACTTCTTTTATTTTAATGACTTTTTTTTTAGTCCTTTCCTATATATTACCATTGGTAGACAGATCCACGATCTTCGCAGGCATCCTTCTTTTAAATTATATTTTACAATTTCCTGAACATAAATTTGAAATCAATGTTCTTGATATTTTCTTCCTGATTTGTAATAAAAGACATTTATGAATATTGATTTGGTTGAATATATCGTGGAAAAAATATAGAGTTTTACTAGTCAACAATTTTCTCAAGCTCAAATAACTCTCAACTTTTTCCCAGTTGGTGAACCGTTCTATATCGCTTGCGAAAAATGTTATTTTCACTAATAAAATAATATATCATACCTACTATTATGAGCATTCCTCTGAGCAAGTAGAAACATTGAAATATCTAGGAAAGGAAGGTTGCCACTTTCTATACTCCTCCATATTCATCAAAAAAATTTGGGAATCTTCCAAAGAAAAGTAGAAAACAAATAATTCAATGGTGAAATCTTCACAAAGATGTCTGGATCATATAGATAAGAAAAAAATGTTTCGATAGAACCACTTTTATATGAACATTGAATAATACAAAAAATACTTTTTCCTATTCACTTTGTATTACAAACATTCGTTGTGGAATTGAATCAGATATCATTCACAGGATTCCTACACAATATAGCATATGAAATAGGTAAACTTTCGCTTACATGGAACACTGTCATCCTCAATTGCGGATATCGATGTTTAAGAAAACAAGACACTAATCTCAACTAAAAATAAATCCTTTTCAATTTGAATACTGAAATATTAAAAATTTGTTTCAGATCATTTGATAAATCTGGGTTTCATATCTACTCTTATTTCTCTTATTTCAATGGAAAGACTGACAAGTCATGAGCATGTTTTGTCACTACTGGTGTGTTTAGTTGAAAACAATGTTAAGGGTATATCAGAATGCAAAAATCCAAGTTTGAAACTGAAAGAAGTTCTACAAAGATATCTGGCCAGTATTAGGAGTAAAGAGGAATGTCAGGTAATTTGACAAGTTTTGAATCATACTAATAAAGTAAGAATAAAATGTAAGAAGATATTTTAACACAGCTTCAGGTTCATCTGTAGTCGTGAATCATCTCAGAATGCAAAGTTCAAAGAGAGTTGAAATACCAATATTTTCTTAATGTTTTTTTGTTCGCAGGAAGAAGAAGAGTATTGTAAAAGGCTTCTCCACATCCTGAACTCTGAATGTTGATCTATCATGGATATGTAATAATTTCAAGGAATTTTTATTCTTTCAACTGATTTTTTTTATTGTTTTCCTTCATTTTATGAATTCTATGCAATAAATTTGTTCAAAAGTTTAGCTTTTGTTTTAGTTACCTTCTTTTCTTTTCTAGGCGTGAAGAAAAGAATGACGCATATGTTTCTAAATAAATTTTCATGTCACCCACCCTAAGTTTATGTAAATTCATAGCTACCGCCCTTAGAAGCATTTGTTTACAGTACACTCCCGTCAAGCAAATGGCAAACTAGTATTTTCTCTGGAAGTTAACTGACATCTCTTGTGTTCAAATACTTGGAATTTCTTTTTTTAAAAAATATGGCAAAAACTGTTACTTTTCTGTAAAATTTGTAAGGTTTCTTATTTTCTCGATTAATAAATCCATAATGTTTATAAGACTGACTGTACCAAGCCGGCGAATTACAAATGGCGGCAATGAGAATCTATAAATAAATATTTTATTTTGAACTTTCATTACGTTTTCAGTTACAAAGTAAAATTGTGTTTGGAAATGTTTTATGGAAAAATATAAAGTGTAACGCAAAAATGGGTGAGTACAAATTAAACTTCAATGAGGAACCTTCTCAAATATCGACTTGTTTATATTTAAAGCGATCCTTACACCCCCTGAGAGAGGCAGAGTAAATATTGTACAACGCCGGGTGAAGCTACGACCTACGTTCCGCTCCTTACATGCTTCTGACGTGCAACTTATTGTGACTTTTGCTACAAACTTCAGTCTTAGATAGTTTCTTGTCAGCAATATAATTATTTAAGTGATACATTTTGCATTAAAAGTTTTTATCGATCTTCAGTGAATTTTTTCTGGTGTCGGTAGTATTTGGTGATTATTCGACAAAGCTAAAGGTACTTTTTATCATTACTGCCGTCAGTTATTGAGGAAGTAGGATTTCATTACTGTATATGTTGTTTTTGTTGTAATATTTTTTCAGCTATTATTTAAGGGTTAACCAACATGGCGAGGCTTGCTTTACATAATGTTTATTTTAATAATTGTTATTTTTAAATCCAGTTCTATCCCGCAACGATAATTTTCTCAGTAAATCGTCATTTGGTTTTTTTTGTATGTACTTATTAACAATACCATTAAATCGAGCTAATTTCAACTAATTATTGTTTATTTTTATTTGACTGCGCTCCGTTTATTGTGTCGTACAATATAAATGTTATTTTGAATGAAACATTTCAAAATGCATTTTCCTTGATACAGGTTATGTTTTGGTACGATTTTTTCTTTTTGCCTAGTTTGTTTTGATTAATTTTTATGCATGCTAGTTCTTTCTAGGCACCGGCCTATGAGGTAGAAAGTGATGAAAGATAAAAGCACCCCATGCTATGCTAGGACTATTATTTGAATGTGTCTACTTAAATAAAAAAGTTTGTATAATTAGTGAAAATGTCCTTATTTCAAGGACTATATTCAAGGAATATATTCAATTTACAATTAATCTAATTTTTTGCAGTTTTAGGTATTTATCAAATATAAATACAGGATCTCAAGAGTTGTGGGACCTTTGAAACTGTTTATAAACATGTTTTAATTATGCTATATAAAAGCTGAATGAAAACTATTAACTATTTTTCAATCAAATGACTGAAATAAAGACAAATTACTAGGTATATTATTGTTTTACTAATAACCTAATTCAGATAATGTGGAAGAAGTCTTTATTTTCTCTTTAAAAAATTAGTTGACATAATGTAAATAAAATTTAATATCTAAATATGTTTATAAGTATCAAATTTCTTTGGAATTATTTTATATAGTCATCCCAATGTATAATTGTTATCAGATGTAAAAAAAATTACATGTTCTAATGCAAGCACTGATAAATACTAATTTCACTTTTAATTTTTTAGGCACAGTGCCTTCAGTTAATTCAAAAATATGTTTTTTTCACTTACAGATGATTCTTTGAAATATTTCATCAACTTCTGAGAGTTGTCGTTCGTATGGGGGCGGCAGCTGATTAACGGAAAAACAGATTTTAAAACAGATTTAAAACAGATCAATTTCATAGCCGAATATCCTTTCTATCAACTATGCTTTTCCCTTTAATGAGTTACACTGAGGGGTTAACTTGGAAACTGCCACCTACCTTAATATAACTCCACTTGATTTATATTCCTGAGCTGTTAAAAACTATCGAAACATGTTTCCCCTCCCCAGAATATCTCGGAACATATTTTTACTGATCATCCTCCGATTTCCACAACTTGGTTAATATCTTTTCAAAAAATGTTTTATTTGTTTTCTTTCTTTCTTTGAAAGTTTCCCACATTTTTTTGATGATGAAAATGATTGATTTGCATTGTTCTCTTCTTCAATTTTTAAAGTGATCTCAGGAATTAACGAAATATTTTTTTAAATATATGTAACTGAGGGACAAGAGTAATGAATTGAAATTATTTTGCATATTTCGATCAGGTCACATCTATGTGTTCTGTCTCTGTTGTTTCAATGTAGTGAGTTTCATTTCTTCTAAACGCCTTTCATATGGTAGATTTCGCAGTTTCCTAGGTATTCGTTATTCTCTTTGTCTTTCTAATAATTTGCTATCTGCTATGAAGAATAAATTCTACTTAAAATGAGCAAATAAAAGTTTCGGATTTATGAACATCAACTTGGTTTAGTGAAGATCATTATTCTGGCAGAGTTTTGCTTTGGGTTATTTAGACTAATGTGTAGAACACTATATTTACTAAAACTTCTGCTATCATTTTTGTAATGTTTGTAGGTTTTGTTCGAGGTCTAATCATAGTGGGAAAGAGGGTTTCCAAATATTTTCATTTTATCAATCAATCAATCAATATGACAACGGATGATACTTGATGAAAATCCATTATAACGTATTCAAAAAACATTTTAATGTGATATTTCCACTTGAAAGTTTACAAAACGGCGACACGTGTTTCGCTGTACAATACCATCTTCGGGCGTACATTTGATGTTAGTTTGCATTGTGGTGAAAAGCCTGATTGGGGATAGTTTATTTCCAATGAACTTATATTCCCCAAAAATGTAGATTACCCCTTATTTCTCTGGGTTACATTTAAGAGTTTTTCATGTTGATACCTTGTTGAGAGCCATCGTACTCTGAATATGTAGGTTTTCCTTTATTGTTATACAGGGTGTTTCAAATTCGATCCTTACCATTGGGATCTCGGAAAATATGCGAGATACGAAGATGGTTAAATTGGGTTAAATTTGCGTATTTACCTGTCTAATAATATGCCATTGAGAAAGTTCTGAAATTCCGAGTATATCCGGAAAAACAGAAACTTCGGAAAATGGTTTTTATGTTTTTCTGACTATATTTTTCGAAGGATTCGAAAATAAATTGCATTTCCACGTTGCCACTTTTTCCCTGCTACATAATGGTGTTTTCAGATTTGCTATCCGACGTTTCGTCTTCCGTCCATCATCAACAACTTTTTTTTTCTTATGGGCGTTACGTTGGATTCTTTCTGTTTTGAATATTAACAAATTTTACTTTTTCAGTGATGTGTCATAAGTTATCATTCTTTTTCGAAAAATTGGAGGTACTGAAAAAAATTTATTCTTATCATACAATAGGCTTTGACTTTGATGTTTCTAAATTTGACTTTCAACTTGTTACACTCAGTGACATTTTGTTATTGTACAAGTCATTGAATTTTTGGCGAAAAATAGCTTTCACGAACTAAGAAAAAAGATATACAAATTTATTACAAATATGATAGAAACAGTGTTAGGACATCGGAAAGGTATTTAAACTTGTATCCCGAAAAACGACAACCACATCGAACTATGTTCAAGTTATCAAAATCTCACCGAGTTTGGTTCGTTTGAAAAGCCAATGAAAAAATACGGAGACAAAATCAACAATAAAAATTTGATAAATGAGGTGTGTATGAGTTGTGTTCTTTTCAATGAAAATAGAACTTTGAACAAATAACAATAATTAATTAAAAGGTAAAGACTAAAGTAAATCACAGCAAATGCTCAAAATGCTGGCCTTGTTCATGCTAACACAACTGTGCCCTTCCTCGAATATTATTCACTGCACGATTAATTTCCTTCCTCCTCAATCTTCCGAATTCTCTAACAATACTGTGTTGAAGGCCCTCAATATTTTGATATTCCCTCTGACCATAAACTATATTTTTCAGTGTACTCCATAAGAATGTATACATAACACTTGAGTCTAGATACCTTGCTGTCCACCTCACGGCCCACCTCCCTATTCATTTATCACCAAACCTTTCAGACAGGTAATTAGATACTCGTCTGGTAGTCTGCGGTGGAACACCATCATGTTAAAACCAGATGCTGTTATAGTTAACCAAAGGTAAATCATCCAATTATTCTTCAAAAATCGACATTAAAAACTGGTGATAGGTTTCTACATTCAGAATTCCGTCAAATAAATGAGAACCCAAAATTCTATTTTTGTAAATTCCTGTCCACGTGTTAATACTAAATCGCACTTGAGGTCGAATTTCTTGGAACTGCCTGGGGATGTTTATGCTCCAAATATGTACGTTATTTCGGTTGAATAGGTATCCCACAATTCGTAAATGTGCTTTCATCTGTCCAAATTACATTTTCCAAGAAAACAGGAAAATCAGGTCTTCTTATTAGCCAATTACAAATTCTATTCACCTTTCGGGATCACCTGGATGCAATATTTGAGATATGTGTATTTTGCAACATTTGTCTCCAAGCACTTGTATTGAAAAGGAAACAATGTCTAACTTACCTTATACATACCTCATTTATCAAATTTTCTTTAGTTTCCTGGTCCATTATGTCTCCGTATTTTTCCTCGGCTATTTAAATGAACCAAACTCTATGAGATTTTGATCCAATAACTTGAATAGTTCGATGTGGTGGTCTTCTTTCAGGATAAAAGTTAAAATACATTTCCGATGTCCTAACACTGTCTCTATCGTATTTTTAATAAATTTCTATCATATCTCTTTTCTCTTCATTCGCCAAAAATTCAATGACTTGTACAATAACAAAATGTCATTGAGTGTAATAAATTGAATGTTAAATTTAGAAACATCAAAGTCAAAGCCTGTTATGATAAGAATTAATTTTTTTCAATATCTCCAATTTTTCGAAAAAGAATGATAACGTATGATACATCACTGAAAGAATCCAATGTAGCGCCCATAAGAAAAAATTAAGTTGATCACCACTATGTAGCAGGGAAAAAGTGGCAATGTGGAAGTGCAATTTATTATCGAATCCTTCGAAAAATAAAGCTAAAAAAATTAAAACCATTTTCCGAAATAAATATTTGTTTTTTTTTCCGGATATCTACCGATATACTCGGAATTTCAGAACTTTCTCAACGGCATATTGTTAGTCAGGTAAATGCGCAACCCCACAATAAAAAGTCTAACGGGGTCTAATTGCGCAATCTAGGCGGTCATTTCACATCACCTCCACGTGAGATGACCATGCTCTTAAATCGCTCGTGCAAAATATTCAATATGGCATGAGATGGATTTCATGTGGATTGGTATCATCCATATCATACCTATTCATCCATTCATCCACCCAACACATGTAGTTGTCTATGGTCGTTAACCTTCAGTTCCTGGGTCACTTAAATTTTGAAGGCACAAGTCACAACGCAAAATTCGCCAACTTGTGGTCTGCGAAAGGCCAAGTTCTTGTTAGTGATGCAAAATCGAATTATCCCGCACACTCTCACAGACATCGGCGATGTTTTTGGAGATCTTGCGTTTCGTCGACGTACGAGTGTTGGTCGATCGTTTACTGAACCAGTAGACTCAAATTTATCCACCACATTGCGAATAGTCCTCTTGGTAAGATGATTATGGCGACCATAAAACGGGCGAAGCGCGCGGTACGTTGCCCGAACAGAACACACGTGTTGTTGAATGCTATACCCGTCTATAGTGATTTGGCAAAACACACTGAATAAATGACAACTAATTTGACATTAAAATATTATAAAAGGGCACAAAAATTATAGTGTTAAAAAACCTAATGAGAAACAATAGGCCTACCTGTAATGCATATGTTACAGGATTCGGTAATGTTTAAACGGTTTTATTTAGCTTGCCCTGTTTGTTTGTTTATTTGTAATTGTCAATTTGGTAATTGAATTTTGACCCCCTTCCTATTGACAGATTGATCTGAAATTTGATGATAGTGACAATACAGTTTAATAAATTCTGTATCATTGTAAATCCAAGATGGCCGCAGCTATAACACGGCGGATTACATATTGTTTCACAACTACCTCAATATAGGTATCAAATGGCAGGTCTTGACTAGTTAATAGTAGAACACTTTGAAAAAGGTGCAAATTTTCAAGGTGGCCGCAGTTACAGAATGGCGGAATACATATTACCTTGTAATACTGTGACATTAAATGAACTAAACAGAATGAAAAGAATTGAGTAACAAAATTAGATACTAAAAACTTTAAAAAAATAGGTAAAAAAATGTTTGTCTTAAACGTTTTTATTGAAAAAAAAGGTAGTAATGATGTAGATAATACCTACGAAAAACTATATGTTTTTCCGTTAACCAGCTGTCGCAACCCTGGGGCTTGAACCATCCACCAACACGGCGGTCGCTTTGAGTGAATGGACAAAACACCCACGTCGAACCGACTGGTTACCGAAAAATACTACGGTATTGATTAGATAAAATAATAATAAAATCGTTGGGCGTAGTATTTACATGTTTAGTAAGGTTGCGCTACGCCCAACTATTTTATTATTTTTTTATATGATCAATACCGTTGATTGCTGAGGAGAGTGGTGTGATTGCTACCTAGGACTTTCCGAATTATTTTTTAGTTTTTATTACATTATCTACATCATTATCTTTTTTTTTTCAATAAAACAGTTCAACATATTTCTTATTTATTTCATTTTTTTAAATACCGTAAGAAGTATGTATAGTAGACTATATTATATTTTATAATTGAACACACGTGTTGTACCGTATTCTACCTTACTAGACTAGCAACTCAGTACTTACCTCAAAACTCATAATGCTATGAAATCATAATTTGAAATTTGACTAGTTTACTAACTACAAAAAGGCAATCTCACTACTACATTTGGCACTTGGTTCTGATATGCAAAACAACTGATTCACTATTAATTATACTTCAATAGAACATTGGAAATGACAAAACTGTCAAACTAAAGTGCAATACAAAGTTTTGGACTTTGGTTGTTTTATGCAAAATTATATATGTGTATTTTATCCTCATAAGCATTATTCTCACAACGTTTCGGCCGTTGAACATAGAAAATATATAGACATATCATAATATTAATAATATATTCACAGAATATTTTAAAGAAAATAAAGGAGAAAAAAATAATAAATTTCAAGTAACTGTTTGATGATTTGCGAAATATAATATACAGTTTTGGGATAAAAGTGTTGAATATAAAAAATACACATATACCGTAACAGTAATACCTTCATTGAAAAAAAAAATTGAGTATTTGTTGCAAACAGAATAGTTTTTATCATTTTTTAGCATATATTCAATGGTGTTGAATAAACGTCTACTTTCTGACACAGTTGATTAAATTTATAGCACATTGCAAATAAGGGAGATTTGTATAACATATTGGTTCTCAGTGTTGGTAGGTAAAAACATTGTTCAGTTCTACCACTGATTCTTGGCACATGAAACTCTAGTTGAGACAGTAGTTTTGGTGAGTTCACCAGTTTGTATATGAATATGCAAGAATAATAAGTTCTTCTGTCTTCAAGAATACTAGCAGATAGCTTCTTGTCTATTCTAACCGATTAACTCTATATAGCCCAACTTAATGCTTGGTTCATTTATGCATGGCGGCATATATTTATCGGATTCCTACAAGGGCACTTCCAATCATTTACTTTCCTAGTCTAAATGTTATGTTCTCAAATCGCAATCTATTTTTTTCCAATATTAACTTTTATGTGAACCTTTTAGAAATTGTAGTAAATATTTTACTTTACTTATCACGGACGTTTATTTCATTACTATATTTTTTGTGAAAATATTGTACAAAACATCCAAAGGAAAGGTTTTTATTCAGAATGACTATGTTTTTCGAATTTCAGACATTCGTTGATAATAATAACCAAGCTTTTTGTAGAGATCTTATTTTTTACTGTTACATTCCTCATATGAATTTTCGATAAGCTGCAATTGAAGATGATTAAAACTAGCCTTTTTATGCTGAATGATAGCATCACAACATTCCTTAATTTCTTTGAAGTTCTTATTGATGCTTTCGTGTAAATCTATTTGATTTTATTATTCCACAAAAGTCTGGTATCATCTACAAAAATGGCAAAACTGTCTGAAATACATACAGTAACCAATTCATTTGAGTCAAGTAGAAAGATCCCAGGATCAAACCTTGGGGTTTTCACAAATTATCAATATCCTTATTTTTATGATTCGAACCATTTCACTATTCATGCTGCTTGAGCTAGATGATTTCTATACCAACAGTAAAACAAATAGTTATAATTATTTTTATAATGTATCTGTGAAACATAGGTACTCAAGATCAATAATCATATCTTACAGGTTTCGGATTAATGAAAAAGTTTTAGTTCAACGAATATACCTCGCATGAGCCAATGATTAACCACTGAGATTTATCATCGAATTGAAAATGGTCACTCCACCTCAACAATTCTGCGTTCGATGGAACAGTTACCAATCCAACCTACAAAATGCTTTTCCCAAGCTCCTAACATCCGAACATTTTGTAGATGTTACCTTGGCATGTGAAAACGAAATGCTAAAATGCCACAAAGTGGTCCTCTCAGCCTGCTCAACCTACTTTGAAAAATTATTGTTGGATAATCCCTGCCAACATCCAATAATCTTCATGAAGGACATGAAGTAAGTGAAACCTTTTATCTTTTGTATTGATTGATTGATTAATGACAATTCAGGGTGTGGATTGAAAAATATAATAAATTGAGATAATTCAATTGATTTGTATTTTCAGATTCACCGAAGTACAGTCATTGGTGGACTTCATGTACAAAGGCGAGGTAAATGTAACACAGGATGATCTGCCTTCCCTCTTGAAATCAGCTGAGGCTTTGCAAATCAGAGGTTTGTGTGGTTCAGATCAGCTTTTAAATCCCACTTACCTGAGTAACATAAAGTCGCCTCAATCTCAACAACAGCAGGTACCACAAATACTCACATCTACTGTAGGTTTTAGAAAAATAACCAATTTCAGTTTAGTGAAATTATGGTTGCGTTTTAGCCTAATATGGGTTCACCAACTCCAATGGAATGCAAGCCACAACCTAGTCAGGTGCCAATGAACAAAATAACTGATTCACCAATAAAAAAAGAACCTAGTCAAGTAGCTGAAGGCTCGGATAGTGGGAACAATCCTTCGTCTTCTGACTGTGATTCAAACGATGGCATGTTGCAAATTAAAGGTGAGAAATGAAAATACATGAAAGCAAAATAAATAAACATGGTTTGGATATCATAGTTCACAGATATTTTCAAAATCAGTATTTGAAAACTCGGTAAAATTATAAAAGGCACCCCCGAGTAACAATCACTGACATCGAGCATTTAAAAATGTATTTCAGCACGAATTTTTGTGACCCTATAATAATTCTGGTATGTTTTTGGACTATCTCGTGTGGTGATTATGTATTTCAGAGTGACTTCTGTTATAATGCCGGTTGGTTTTTATATGAATAAGGCACTGAAAAATGTAAGTTTAGATCTTTTAAGGTGTCTTTGCAGTCATATCTTTACTTCAAGTTCGACAGGCTCCTAATAGCTTTCTGTTGCATGCTTAAGACTCCTGTAGTGTATGGGGAGTGTCTCTGTAAAATGATTGCATATGAGAGTAAAGGGAAGAGTATGAATGTATGGTAAACGGAGAGTAGTGTGGCATTGTCAACAGTTTGCGATAATGTGTATATTAGCTAGATGTGAGAGAACAGTTTTTTGCAGATGTTAACTGTGTGATGCCGCCTTGACAGTTTTGTATTTCTATGCTCTCCTTGGAATGTTATGGACTCTGGACAGGAGAAGGCTAGGTTGGTTAGGTTAGGTCCAAAGTGACTAGGTCTATTCGATCCTCCACGGCAACCCACAAGAGTTTATTGTGGCCCACATCTATTCACACTCGACCAAATAAACCCAGCTTCTTAACGAAGCCGATTAGTGGTATTGAGTGGTATTTCAGGTCAGATGGTAAAAGTACGCCTCAGCCGAACTCTAAAAACCTGATTCAGTCCCCAGCGGGGCAGGCACAAAGTATGTGCTCTGCTGTTTCATCATTTTTTCAAACAGAGGCAACACACACTATCTTCCTACAGTCCGAGTCTCTGCATAATATGATGATTCAAATGACAATGACCTGTAAGAAGACCTGTTAGACATCGTAGTACATCCCTACTGTAGTCCAACAACTGTTTGGTATCAAGCTTCAAAGGGTGAATAAATGCCTTGGAGTGAGCCAATCCTGTAAGATTATGCTAGAAGTACATAAATCTTCTTGCCATCCAGGTGTTCAATCTATGTTTGGCAAAGCTTAAAGCGATACCAATGACAAGTTCTGGTCTGATGAAGCTGCTTGCAGCACTCCCCTTTGCAAGTGAGTCAGCAGCCTCATTGCCTTCCAGGCCAGTATGTCCAGGAATCCAGACCAGAGACAATCTGTTAAGTCTTCCTTCCTATCGTTGCTCGTTGCTCGGTAGGAGCCAAGAGCTTCCAACGCCGCTTGACTGTCCGAGAATATTTTTATTGACTTGTGTGTGAAGTTGAATTCTTCCAATCTTTCCGCCCACAATTCAATAGCGTAAATTTCTGCTTGATACAGTCGCATAGGTTCCTAGGCAGGTTGATATCTCTGTTCTGGGTCTGCGACTGAAAACACCTGCACCAGAACCGGAAGATTTTTTTGACCTATCTGTGAGCCAACTACTATCTCCTCTTAATATTTCCTTCTCCTGGAGGAGAAGACTTCAATGTTTTGCAAGAACAGTATTACTGTTGTTCACTTCAAATCTGTTTGCAAGACTACAGTCATATATAATAGAATTAGTTTTGTCTACTATTTGTCTCAGTCTGCTTGAGTTTCTGTTGTAATAAACCAGAGTTGTTGTCATCTGCTCTACGTAGAGTACACATTTGTACTGTAGTGAGGCAGGTGGTATAAATATTTGAAAGATGATAGGTCCCAGTATGGAGCCTTGAGGTACACCATAAGTAATAGGTCTGAAGTTTGATGTGCTGTTTTAATCTTAACAATTTAAGTTCGATTTGTTAAGTACGATTGAATTACTTCAATACTATTCTGGTGAAATTTATATGAGTTTCATTTCTACAGAAGGATATCGAGAGAGATGCAATCGAAGACTTCTGTAAGGTCTATCATAAATTTGTTTAGCTGAACTTCCAGTAGAATTTTTAAAAATTTTCCCAGAAAATGTAAGATTGCAATTGGGCGAAAATGTGATGGGTCGTCTTGAGGATTTTTTATGGATGGGGCTGACCAGCTATTTTGAGAATGTTCGGATGCATGGTTTATAAGTTTTGTACTTTAGTACCCCATTCATGGGGTATGAGTCCTTACTGTCAGTTTTCTTGAATCGTTCGTGGGCAAAATAATCCACGAAAAAAAATTTCAAGGTAACCTCATTTAAGTCTATCGATGGAAAAACTTTCCTGCCCCATATCAAAAATGTTACAGATCGGATTGGGAGAATTCTGTAAAAACAACGTGAAATTGAAATTAAAGCTAGCAAAAACCATTAGAGAGAGTATAAGGTCAACTAAGAAACCCAGAGAATCTTTTGCATTAGTAGAAAACCTTGCAGCTGTGGGTTGGCCTATATTGGAACAACAAGAGGTGTAAGTATCCGGATCTATACAAGAGTAATTGTCACCTGACAAATCAGCAGTAATGGAATGTACTCTCTGAAAGGCCACCCACATGATAAACTTTACAGAGAACCAAATCATCTATAGAATTCAAAGCTACTATGCCAGATTATATGGGGAGGCGACAGAAATTCAAAATAACAGAAACTGTTTCAACAGAAAGGAAGGGGGAAATTGACATGAATTAAGTCTAGCAACCTGTACTTGATGTCACATGTCTCAGGCCATTTAATTCAAGAAATCAGATCTTTTGAATCACCACCATTATTGTAGTATCTGCAGTGTGAACAACAGAGCAATTTGTTCGTTACCTCATTGAAGGTGATGAGGTAACAAACAACAATGCAACCTGAAGACCACGACCTATAAAACCGAAACACAGCTTTAGCACATGACATATATACTTCTTCATCTGTGAGATGACTACCACTGATAAAAAAGAAGTTGAATGTAGTCAAGGAGGATAAGCTAGCCTGACATTTGGCTGTTCAACTATAAGTTGATCAATTGATTGGTCAAATATGTTTACTAGGTGACAAAATTCAAAAAAAGAAAGGAAATCAACATCCCCCGAAATCTCTTTGTTGGGATCGCCCGTTTTTTAAACAGTTATCAAATTGATATTTGGATTGAATTCATGTCGTTAATTATTAAATAAGCTCTAAGATCGTTGCAACTCCAAGGCGACATTGATGACAAAAAAATCATTGAAATCAACTTTTGACAATGACATATTTTTTTCTTGATGTTTCCAGAGGATATAGATGAGGAAGCCGATGAATCGTATTATGGCGAAACTGAACTCATGGATCAAGAGCTGACCGAAGAAGATGGCACGGTTAATACAGATAATAAACCACAATTCTCTGCAATTGCAAATGTGTCCTGTCAGTATGATGCCAACCAGGGTAAGTAAGCATAATTTCCAAAATACTTGAGGGTATATATGAAAATAAATGTATGACTCAGGATCAGCAAATAGAAGAATCCGCAGATCAGATGAAGAACTGAGAAGAGCAGCAGAGTGTATCACTCGTGGGCAGACCTTCCAAACTGTTAGCGATCAGTTTAATATACCTATCTCAACAATTCGTTTTTACATGGCTCGAAAAGGAATTTTACCAAGGCGTAAAAGGGGTAGGGCGTGTGCGGGACCCATGGGAATGGGTATGGGGGCTATGCCTCTAACTACGTCCTATAATTCCCCTGCAAGCCCTATAGGACCTCCTTACCATATCGTCCACTACAAGTTACCCGCCCTCGGAGTTTCTAAACTCAAATAGATGTATCTTGTAGTTTCTTTACCCAGTGAGCTAAGATGAATATCCCGGTTGTATGTATATAGGGTTGCATCACTTTACATGGCTACTGCCTTTTTATCCTTTTTATTTTTGTTTTGCTAGTACCTAATTGGGCTGGTAAATAGCAGATGCTTCTGTCATAAATATTAGAATATTCATATGAAATTTTTATCATGCTCAGATAGGCGGGAAGCAAAAAGATTTTTTATTTCAATTTTCGCAAAATATAACAAGTAAATTGTTTCTAGAGATGTTGGTGTACCAAAAATAATAAGGATTTTGGTTGTTTTCATGGAAAGCGAGAAACATTAAATGATTGCCATTTTGTTGTATTAAGTCCTATTTTTTGTTTTTGTTTTGAGTACTAGTGAATGGTCTAAGATAGTTCAAAGGATCTTTATTCATTTTGATATGTCTAAAACTGTATATTTCATTCATTGTGCCAAATAATTATTTTTGTTGATTACAGTTTGCATGATGAATTTTTATTTATTTCAAACAATAGGTTGATCCTAACTTGAAAATTTCTACTTATTTTTTATTTCCTTCGAATTATCTGGGACTGTATTTCTCACTTATTACTCTCAAGCCATTTTTGTGTAATGAAATTGCCATTTTTAATTAATTTATTTTTTGATAGTAGGTAAGGCTGAATCGAAGATCTCCATTTTTTGAATTTTGTCGATATTATTTGACACATTTTTGTGTAAGTACTTAGTGTATTATTTGCTGCCAAATGAGTTTATTTATTTTTGTTTATTTTTTATTTTGCGTATTTTTTTTTTCGTTTTTTATGTATTTACACTCCATTAAATGTTTTTTTACATAAATTTAATCAAGAAGTTGTAGAATGAAAAGTTTCGTAGGTCAGGAAATTGTTAGTAAAGTATGTGATTAGAAAAATCACTCTGCTGATTAATGTTTGTACAAATTTTCTCTGATATTATGCCTGTGGAAAATCTCAATTTGAAACTCATACTAGTCTTTGTGGAAGATTATTTTTTGTAATTGTTTAGTATTTTTTGCATTTTTTGAAACAAATTTTATTCATGTGCTGCCATTCTCTTATTGCCATAAAAGTATTTTGAACTAATTAAGCTATGACTCGTAGACGAAAATTGAACCACTAACTTAATTTTCATTGGTTCTCTTGATACCAAATTGTAGCCATATATTTGACGACAATTAATGTTGTAATCAAAATAAATACCCAGGCTTCCATTTTGAAAGTGCAACCTCTGTGAAGATATTTCTGAATTTATGAATACTAATAAAACATTAGCCTTTACAGTGATATACATTTATATTTTGTAAAAAAATCAAGTACCTAAAAATGATAACTTAATATATTTATACGAAATATAGAAAATTCATAACTTAATCTGCATACAGAGATAAAATGGTTTTAGTTTATAGATGAAAATAGACAGAAATGCTAACAAACTTTCATAAGTATCTTGAAAGTTTGAAACATTGAGATGAATAAAGTTTTTGAAAAATGTAATCCAAATGAAAATACTTAAAAAAATATTGAAAAAAAAAATTAAAAAGTGAAAGATACGATTTACTTAAAATTCTTTTTTTTGTGCCATTCTCACTATCCAAACAAACGATTCTCAATGATTTTTGTTAAGAGGTAACATTCGATAATACCATGTTCCGCTGGAAGCTCCACCCCTTGTTGGTAATGATGCCAAGGGGGTTGACGGCAAATGAAATATTTGCATATTTGCAAATATTTTCTTGTTAGTTTGAATTCCAATAAATGCACAACCAATTCCTCGTTATCCTTTTTACCAGATACACCGTGGCCAAAATATATACCTACCTTTATCGTTACCAGTCTGGAGGAACTAATATGCGATGGCCTGTGACAGATAAGAGGTTGTTGAACTAATAAACCAATTATTCTCCATCCTGTACTGGCTGTCTTCAACTCCAGGCGGTTCGGTTCCTTCTTCTGACAGCAACGCCAGTTATGATTCAAATTATACCGTCAAATCGAACAGAAGGTGCAAACAAGAATGTTTTCCTTATCTTGTGCCAAAAACTACAAGCAGATATATTAGAATTGACTGTGCACGACAAGAATGATCGATGACTGATTTATCTTTCGTGTAGCATTTTTGTCAAAAGAAATGAATTAATAATCTGAAATCCAATCTTAATTCTACAAAAAACGTATTCAAAAAACACTTAATTGTGAGATTTTCAATAAACACTTTTACATTAGTTATGGATTTTCATAAAGTACCGGCCAATTCCATCATATATCTTAAAAATAACTTTCAAACGAAATGTCATACTGATAACTTCAATTTGCCTCTCAAACCAATAATCAGGAATCCAACTTCCAAATCAGTATTTGTCAGAATAATAGATAAGTCAATTTTCTAGGTTACTAGAAGCAAAGAATATAAAATTCTCCTAGATTATCAATCTCGGTGATCCCAGACTATCAGAAAACTCAAAATATTGTTATTAATTTTTTAATTGAGAACCAGTGAGGTGGGAAATCAAAAGTTTTGAAAGTCAGTACCATATTTATCATTTTGTATTGGTATCTGTCGTATAGTTTGACCCGTAATAAGAATCACACGTTAAAAGGTTAGACCTTGTTAATCCTTAGCTCCTATAAATTTCAACTTTTTAGGAGACATCGGCCGATAAACTGAAAAACACATTTCAACTCTTGAAAAACTGAATTTTTTATGGTTATCTTAATGTTTTCATATAATCCAGATGGACCATCGCCTTTCCTAAATTAATACTAAGTTCCTTTATTCGGTAGATATCCTTGGTAGATTCGGTTGATATAGAAATAAAATTAATTGTATATAATTTTCATTGAAACAATATCGACGTACGTTTCTGCTTTTCTGCCGTCTTTAGGTTCTAAAACTGATGTTTTTGTTTTGGTCCCTTGGGAGCTGTCTGACTTGTCCATTTAGTCCAAGTCTCCATAAAATACTGCAGCCTCTTGGACTTATTGCGTTTATTCTCCCATCTTCTCATGACACCCATTCCATCAGTCTCGTTCCCTGTACTAGTTTGTACAGGTTTCATGTTGGATGTTCGTCATATTCTTCTGGACGTAATTTTGTACTTCCATATATTTAAAAACAGCAGTTAAAAAACTGAAGGAGGTTGGGCTTTGTTCATCAAGTTATTGTTATTGTCAAAGGTTTATCTCACATTCACAATAACTTGGAAATCCCAATAATGAGATAAAATCAGAGTCAAATACGAGAATCATAGTAAATGCGGCATTGTGACCGTTACCACATCGCCTTTGATAATGTCTACCTCGGTAGTAGAAGAAA
>WOGP01001225.1:0-19926 GCA_015342065.1 Leptinotarsa undecemlineata | reverse complement strand
AGAGTACCATGGCAGTTACTTCATTATTATCAGTTGCTTTGAATAAATCTTGGGTGATGTTGACAAGAGCGGTGGTGGTGCTATAGAATGCACGAACTCTAGATTGAACATTTGTTATTAAATTATTATTGTATACAAAAGAATCAATTTGATCTTTCAGAATCCGCTCGAACTACTTAGATAGGATAGGCAGTTTGCTAATTTGCTGTGGTGGTCAGCTTTCTGCAACCGGACCAAACTATCACAGCGGAGTATTATTATTGTGAGGAAACCGACGAAATGTACCGAAATTTGCGTCAGCAGAAGCCGGCACTGGTCAACAAAAGAGGTTTCACTAATCACCGTACGACACTACCCAGACATATCGCCAACCAACTACCATCTTTTCAAGCAATTTCTCGCCGGTAGAACCTTCACCAATCAGGACCAGGCAAAAACGACCTTCGTCGACATCATCGACTCCCATGCTAATGGAAATGATCGACTTGTGTGCCCTTGGCAAAGTGCAGTGATAAATGCCGCTAAGTTCAATTCAATTGAATAAGTTTTCACTGATATATTACAGTTTAAAAAACTTGTAAAACGGATCAAAATGTTTAAACAACTTAGTATATATTACATATTTTATGATATTAATTAAGAGTGTACACTTTTTCATTAAATTATTACAGTGTCTTTTTATATACTTTTTTTAAAGTTCATCAAACAGTGAAATAGATTAATTTCCAATGTATTATTAAAGAAACTAAGTTGACAAATATTTCAGGATGATGGCAAGGGGAATATTATCATATGACTTTGTTTATTTCCTTGCCATCATGTTTCAGCTACAATTTAAAAAGTTAGCTTGAGATAATTTGCGTGGCAAACATTTATCTCTTCCAATTTAATGGCTTAACCATAGTAAATAATATCAATAGGAGCCAAATCAGAAAGGGGGCTGATAGTTTAACAATATCTGTGTACACCTGTTTTGTTCAGATCTTCAATTCATGGACTATAATTTAAAAACAATATTTTACCTAAATAATATCAATTTATTGAAGTGCCAACTTGACATCGTCAAATAATATCTCCTGATGCGTCTCAGAACCTTTATGTAAATACTTATATTTTTCAATGCTATTTGAGATATACTTATATTTTAGTGGATTAATTTTGTCAACGATGACATTAGTGAAAGCTGAGAGTGGAATATTGAGAAATAAACCATTGATTACTTTGGGAAATATTTTTCAGTGCCAAATTCTTTTTATTTGGAATTCCCTGGATGCCATACTTGTACATAAATTGTGCTTTGTATGTGAACAAATTATATACTTGAATATCAAGTAAATACTTCGTTTTTTATTATCACCCGTTATATTGAACACACTTTTTTGTTGGTTGGTACCGTTTTGATTTTTTGAATCTTTGACATAAACATGGCCTGTTCAATTAGATCAAGAAAATGGATCATTGCTGGATCTGATCGCAAGAGAGTCTCCAGTTCTTCAAAGATCCTTTGTGAAACGATAAAAACATTAGTAACAAAACAATTCACCAAATCTCAACCCATACATAAGTTCCATTGGTTTTAGAGTGAAGAAATGAAAAACCATCGTATGAACTCAATTCCAGCAGTTCTTGGGCAGCAATAGTTTGCTTCTCACGTATCTTTACTCAAATGAATATTATGAATAAAATAGAAATAAACAGAAAATATCATATCTTGGCTTAGGAAAGAGTTGTGTGTACTTTTATCAAAAATTTACTAGAAGCAGATGGTTTTTACAAACGAACTAACCTCATTTCATTCTCATATGACATTTTGTAATATTTGCAGGGTTGGTACTTGGTACCTATATTTCGAAACCTGATCACCCAGTGAGTAACATCTGGGTTGAAAAATTATGTTTTAAAAAATGTATCTGTGCACAGATTTACCTACGATTCGAGGCTAGCAAAGAAATAAAAATAATATTGTCAGTATCGCTAAATGAATCAGCTAATCAGCATTTGTAACACTACGACGGAGATGATTTACTTATTGAAACACTGCAATCATTACCAATTATGTAACCTTTCATGTCAGCCAGGAACTGAAAGGTTGATAAAATGAGGTTAATCGTCTCAGATAATTCACAAAAGTTATTCGTTTTCACCTTATCGAATTTGGAATGCTAATTATAATGATAGTCCTCATTATCATATCGAAAGATTGCAAGTGAAAATCTGCCTTCGATGAGATATTTTTTAGTGAGAATAGATATAGTTGGTGGAATAATTATTATGTGAAATTATATGGTTGATGAGATTGCAAATGGCCATGAACCTCCTAAAACATAAAAAAAATGACCATAGTTATCCATGATGAAGGTACCGAAAAAGCATAGTGAAAAATTCAATACAAATGGTATTTCGACATGGGGGGATAGTGGTTATTGAAAGTATGATTAATGAAGATCAATGGCTCGCATATCCAAATATGAATTTAGATTGATTTTTTATCACGTTAGAAATAATAACAAGCACTGCTCACAAACACTAAAACTGGATCAGTCTTCTCAATCATAATTCTCAGTCACTAAGCATTCAGGAGATGAAGTAGACTGAGCAGCAATGCTTTCGTGTTGGATCTATTCGCGTCATAGGTTTCAGTTCTATCTTTTCCTAATTTCATTCCAGACTCAGCCATTCCCACCAAATTATTTCAACAATGCTCGATTAAAAACATCGAGCAAAGAGAGCGCCATCTGGCATAAGATGAGTACTAGCAAAACACATCTAAATAGATTACAGTGACAAATGCCATAAAACTTAACAATCATAGTTCATTACCTTGATGTTTTGTGCTTTTAAGGTTAGAAATCCAAAATGTCAAGAAACAGGTAAACAATTCATTTTCGCTATAAATGTAGTTTGCTAAAACCACTCATGGATCTTTCAGCGTCAAAATTCTTCCTGGAGCATTGGTATGTGAAGAAAGCAAGCTAAGAGGAGATATAATAATCGGCTCAGGTACCATCATACACCCTAGCGCAACTATCTGTGCAGAAGCAGGTCCCATTATCATCGGAGACTGCTGTTTAATAGAGGAACAAGTCAAAATAATACACAGGTAAAGGTGTAACTACAATCTGAGCCATGGAATGAATCGAATAGAAATATTCTTACATACAACAGAATGATAGAAATACAATGAAGTTTTTGCTCTGTTTAGTTTATAATCATAATTTATTATGTTACCATGATGCCAACTTTTGTATTATTTAAAAGGTCATTAAATATGGTGTACTGTAAGGTTCGATTATATGTCCAGTTTAAAGGGTGATGTGAGTGTGATAGATGTAAATTTGATTCATTGTTCATTACAGGCTGCCATTCGATCAGACAAGCAAAGAGAATACGACTCCGGTTTTGATTATCGGCTCAAATAATGTTTTTGAAGTTGATTGCACAGTGGAATCTCCAAAAATTGGGAACAACAACGTTTTTGAGTCAAAATGTTTTGTTGGGAACAAAGTCACCGTTTCAAATGGATGTACAATCGGTGCTGGATGTAGGGTTACCGAGGAGCAGATACTGAAGGAGAATGCTATTATCTTTGGGTCGAGGTGTCAGATGCGGGAAGGACTCGACAAACCTGGGGTTAGTAGTGAAAGAAATCTATTTTAGTCCGTTTTGTACAATTGTGCCAGCGTTTCTTCAATCTTGGGAACAGGAAAAAGTTGTAAGGGGACAAATCTGGTGAATACGGTGGCAGAGGCATGATTACTTTGTTGTTTTTGGCCAAAAAATTATGAATAAGTCATGACGAGTAGGCAGGTACTTCATGTGACAGGACCTCTTGATGGACTACGCCAGTGTAATCGAAAAAAACAAAAAGCAAAACCTTGACATTTGATTGAACCTGGCGTGCTTTTTTTGTCTTGGCCCTCCTAGGTTATTCCATTGGTGGTTTCGATACCATAACCATATACCCACTGTTGACGTTTTGATCGTTGAAAAATCCTGAGTGATGTGACGGTTATTTTAGTGAAAATTCAGCAATTTTGTAACGAACTCCGCCGTCACACGCTTCAATCTCGAAATTAACGAAAATATTGCATGGCATGAGCCAACTGATATGTCAACATCACCAGCAACTTCTCTAATAGTGGTTACACTAACAATTATTTTCACTTACTCTATATTTTTATAGGTTATTGATGTACTGGGCGATTAAAGCGACCGTCATTCACATTGTTTTGATCTTCTGTGAAAAGTTTGTACCACTTGTAAATATTTTTCCGTCTCAGAGTACAATCACCGTATGCCACTGACAACATCTCAAGTGTTTTTGAGCACCTAATCCCATTTTTCACACCAAATTTAATGAATTTTTTCCAATATCAGAAAATTCCTGATAAAACATTATGATAAATTCGCCCTGAAATGATTCAAGTTTTTCTCCAGTTAAGAAGTAAAATAGAATGAAAATAATATTCGTACGTAATTAACGATTCATTTGATCTGTGTCCATTTTCAAAACCTCATCACTGGAAAATGGAGAAATTTCAGGAAATTGAGGGTGATCAATTGAAAAAAAAATCAATTTCCTCAATGGCGGGGAAACCCTGGAAAAATTATCTTCAGCAACACCTTCACAAGAGATTAAGGCATTTTTACTTTTGATATTCGTCGATTGAATCTTCTGTCGATCTCATAGATGAGGTTTTTGTGAGGGGAGATGTTTTTTAGGATGTCATCTCCTTTGCTTGTTCAGGCTTGTTCTTTAATGATGAATATGTCCAACAGCGCATTCGTTGTTCAGCCTAGCACCACTGAAGAGACCAGAGACATGCTGAAATAGCTTATTAAGGGTTGGATCACAAATGCTTTGCTTTTGGGCTCTGATTTTGACAAAAAAATATTGTTGAAGCTAATAATTGTTCTAATAGATTGAACTTCACTTAGTTTTTTTTTTCAGCCACAGACACTGCAAATGGAGACTCTTATGAAGATGTTACCAAACTATCACCATATTAAGAAGCCCAACAAAAAGAATTAATACCGTTTTTGAAATATTCGATACATGTTTTAATCCCATTCCTGAGATTAGGTTATTTTATTTAAATTATTATAATTTGTTTTTTTAAGAAAATATATTAACCACAGTTTTGAAGTTTTAATGTGACTTGCGCTTCAATTTTTTGTCAAGTGCATTTTGTATTGCAATTTATTCCATTTGATGAATTATTGGTTATGCATGTTTCTCAAAAAAAAAAAACAAAATAAACATAAATACCAATATAATAATTTATTTGCAGCTTAAATGATTGGAAAAATAACACTGGTGATTACAACCAAACAGTTTGACCACAGTAGGGATGAACAACGATGTCTAACAGGCCTTTTCATCATTTTTCAATCATCTTAAATATGATGATTGAAAAATGATGAAAAGTAGAGCACATAATTTGTACTGCCCCGCTGGGGATCGAATCAGGTTTCTAGAGTTCGGCAGAGCCGTACTCTCACCATCTGACCTGAAAGACCATTCGCCATAAAAACTAATCAGCTTCACTAAGAAGCTGGGTTTATTTGGTTGAGTGTGAATATATGTGAGCTACAATAAACCCTTGCGGGTTGCGATGGAGGGTTGAATGACCCACTAACTTTGGACCTAACCTAACAGTTCTAGCAATATACAATAAAAAAAAATCAGAAAAAAGAAGCTACAAAAAAGAACCAGATAAACTAGAACTAAATAAATGAGAGCATTATTTATCAATGCAATTAATAACATCAACAGATAGGTCTCCAATAATGATTTGAACACAAGTAGACAGAAATTAATAAATAAATTATGGTGCAATTGAAATCAACGTATTTGCCATAATAAGAGTTATTATTCAAATATTCTCTATAAACAACTATTTCACTTGAGGATATTTCTGAAATATAAATTTTCAAATGTAAACAAAAACAATTCATAATTTGAAACACACAGGCCTCCAGTTGCGAATTTCCTTGATGAAAATCTATTTGAAGGGCCGTATTTATTTGAGTTGAAAAAGAAAAAAGGGTGCATAGAAATCCTGTTTTTTACAGAATAGTTTTCATTTTGTAGACGCGATGAGATTGATGCAGTTTTGTACACGTGTTGATAGATGGTGCAAAGATCGAAATCTGTCACACATGTTTCATTCATCTAATATAAATTCATTTCCCAACGTTAACAGGATTGGAAATTGAAGAAACGAGTCCATAAATGAAATAAATTTGTAGGACATCTCTCTATGAAATTATTTCTCATAAAAAATAACAGAAAATATATAAAATTGAAAAAGTTACAAATGAAGAATAGCAAGTATCATCTGATAGAAGTAGAAGTTATCCTATAACTTCTATGCTATTGTTGAGTCGTGGCGTTATCTTACGGTATAAATTTCAGCTCTCATTTTATGTCACCGAATCAAAGTTCGTCTACTCTTCGCTAGGTGGCGCTGTATATCTTTTATAGGTTTTAGGAAGATTGACAATGATTGAGGGGGTTTTTAGAATGAAAAACTATTCATTTGAGAAATAATTTTTCTATTGCAAATACAAAATGGAGTATTTGAATCCAGAAAGTATCTTCATGGAGAAGAGACTGATTTTTATGAAGGAGCAGAATGTGTGGCCTACATTTGTTTTAAATAAAATTCACTAAATTTCAAGTTTGAAGTATGCCGCAAAAGATGCTGACTTAATGATGGGGAAATTTCAATTATTGCAGTAAGCCCTTGTCGAATATATTGCAAGTTCTATTAAAAGTGCTAGGCAGAGACTGTGTCTCCAGTAAATATTTCGCAAATAAAATTTTTCCTTAAGTATTCAAACTAACTCTAGTGCTAACAGTACTTTATTTTTTCTATATTCAATTTTTTTTTCTTTGTTTAAACAAAGCACTTTTCTGAATGTGTGCAAAATTGCTTTGTAATCATAGACTACATGGCAAACTGCATCAACTTGAGATGTGAATTTCTAATTGTGTTTGAATAGATAATTGCATTTTATCGTTTGTAAAAACTAACATCAAAATTCAAATCCACATTGGAAAATCGATTAATTCAATGAGCTATTTTTTATTTCATTCATTCTCTCATTTCTGTAGGAATTAAACGAAGTGTTACAGTTTTTCGGTTTCACGCTTGAGCCGTTTTGTTCAACGGCGTCTCAAACAGAACTTTTATGAGGCATGACCGCAACCACATGTGTACCTCGTTCACTTTGATTTATTATTGTGTGAAGACAGATTCCTTAGCGTGTCTCACTGAGTGCAACAATGTATACAATAACATAACAGGGATACTTTATATTTGGACGAATGGACAAGGAAAAAAGTGAAACGGTGTCTAAAAAACAAAATATATATTTAAATTCAACCGCAAGTCAAATCTTCTGAAGGATAAATAGTTCAACACGTACTATTTTATGCTGTGTTTTTGGTGTTGCACCTCGTCAGGAAAACATCATGACTGTTGTATAATTTCAAATCTGATCAATGACACGAAGAAATCCATATCAGAACGCTGATTAGTTCTGGAAGTCAAGGACAATAAAACTGAAAAGTGAAGAAGATTAGGACAGTTGTCAATTTTTTTTAAATCGTCTTTGCCTGGCCGGATAGCTTTAGTTTTTGAGGCCATTGAATCGAAAAGAAGAAGAACGTCTATGCCCTTTATGAAAATTACATGTGATGCACTTTGTTTTTGAATCCTCCACGATGTGAGGTTTTTGTCTGCTTATAAAAATGCACATTTCCTGTATCTATCTTCGTCCTTTATTGATAGGGAGAAGTAAAGTTTCTCAGGTTAGTTTATGCTCCAACCAACAGAACTCAATAAAATATGAGTTGATTAATTTTGTATATTTTGATAAGTGATAAGTACCATTGAACCAAAAGTTGGGTACTTGAAATTTTACGGAGCATTACTGGCAATATTGGCAGTATCCAACAATTCGGTCTGTATAGTTTTAAGTTGTTGATAAAATGTCTTTGCCACTCATGCCTACACAAGTTTAAACATACTGAGTTATTACCAAAAGACAATGTCTCATAAAACTCTTTTCAAGCACTTCGTTGAACCTTCACTAATCAGGATCAGGCATAAACAGCCTTCATCGACTCCATCGAATTCAGAGCACGCAATTTTTACGGTGACGGAATTAACAGACTTGTTTAACGTTGACAAAAGTGCATCGATTGAAATGGCGCCAATTTCGAATAATCTGATTAAGTATTCACAGAGATATTATAACTTGTAGTAGATCCATAAAATCACCTCTTTATGAACGAACAAAGTGTTTCATTAACCTTCTGAACGAAATTAAATATAAAGAAGTCGTTCTATTTTCTATAAGAATAGTACATAAGAGCTATCCTGAATTAGCAACCTGATAGTTTCAGTGTTGGTGATGCAAATAAAAATATGCTTCACTATTATTTGGCAAAACTACTGAATTTTGGATTCGTCAGGAACACTTTGGTTTTCACTGTTTCCCAACGATAATATTACTTGCAGACATGGAAGCATTTATAACCCGTTGTAAAATTTTTCCTGCTAACAGCAGGATATACGTGCATTTAAATTTAAAAAGCATACTGCCAAATTCTCGCTAAAACGGATGGACGGCCAGTCTCACCTCTTAAATAATTCAGTGACATGCATAAACTCAAAATAATGGTTCCCATGATCATTGAAGGTAGCGACTTTATTTTTATTTATTGGGGACTATTGAAAATCAGTGAGGTGCTCGGAAGAAATATATTTTATTGTAATATTATGAGTACAAAAATAGCCATTACTAAATTGAATTTAAAAATATTACTGGAATAAACGATTTCATAGGAAGAAATCTGAAAAAATACACTATAAGGTAGAAAATAGTGGTATAGGCATTTCATGAATTTAACATAACATTAACAAAGATGAATCTCAGCTTGGGACCATTTGATATGTTGATGAGTCCAAACATGTTCTTATTCCCAATATACTGGTTTATCCTTGCCGTGTGTTTCTTTTGTGCTCGGCAATGCGAACTTTCAATTACCTCTTAATTTCACCGATATAGGATTTGGATTTGCCACATTCCCGAGGTTTCGGTAAATGCAATTCTTGGAATCGCTAACCGTGTTTGGTGGCAGGGTTTTCGTGAGGCTGCTATGAATGGTGTCTTCACATCTGTCCTCTGATGTAGGAAAGGACAAGCAGTGGTTGTGACGGCTTGTCTTTCTTTGCGAGACTTTTGTCTTCCAGTCAAAGTCTGTTCCACCATCACTTTGGAGTAACCATTTTCGTTAAAGATCTTTTCTGATGATGCCTAGTTTCTTCTCGAGATCCTTTTTTGTATAACATAGGCCTTAAACTTCACTAGAGTCCGGATGATTCCTCTTTTGGTAGTGGTTGGATTCGTGACTCAAATTCTGTCCCGTGTAGGTGTCGGTCCTCTTCACCAATACGTCTAAGAATAGCAATTCGTTGTGGACTTCCTTTGCCATTGTGAAGGGGATCGAAGGTTTTATGCTGTTGACGTGCTTCAGAAAGCTGTCTAGTTCTGTATTATCATGGTTCCATACTCATGAAGGTGTCGTTAACGTATCTCATTCAGACTCAGGGGTTCTTGTGCGCTTCTTCAATGGCCAGACTACTCCATATATACTCGTATGTTGGCTATAACTGGTAAAAGTGGCGATCCCATTGGCAGTCACTAATCTTTTGCGTAAAGAATAGCAGTTCCGTACACAACATCCCAGTAATTCCATGATAACTTCTATAGGTAGGTTAGTTCAATCTTCCAGGTCCTTGTCTTCGGATATCTTCCTCTGATGTATGATTTGAAGAGCTTCTTCGACAGGAACGTTGGTGTCGAAACTGATTAATTAATCTTGCTCTGTGACTTCGATTGCCTCTAGTAATTCGTTGGTTGACAGTAAAAATCTGGATAAGTTCTGAATAGTTGAATCTCTTGAACTAATGATCGGACTGAGCGGAATACTCTTCTTGTAGATTTTGGAAAGTCCATACAGGTGAGGGGGCTTACTGTAGTGCGGTGTTAGCGATGATCTAACCTTCTCCAAAAAGGCTTTTAAAACTTCCTTCCAATTGACGCAGTAAGGTTCCATACAATCTTCGTGTATTGCAACCTTCTGAAGAACATCTTCAATCTTCATAGATATCAGTATCCATCACAACAGTCGCGTTTTACTTATCTGCAGGCAGAATCTAGGTGGTGTTATTTCTTCTTGGGCTGTCTGTGGTCATTTCCATCTTTTATCTTCATTATTTTATTAGTATTTATTTATTCTAATTTTATCTGTTCCTTTATATATCAAATCATATTAGACAATGAAAGTCCAACTAGAATATCTATTCCCCGACACTGTTGTTGGTGCTAGTAAATATTAAAAATTCGACAGAAAGACACGCCGGGCTGATTGATGCTGGTACCATCTAGAATTTAAATTAGTCGGCTCTGACAGTCAAATGAGTTGTTTCACTTGAAATATGGCAGTAGACTTACGTAGAAGGAATGTACTTATTACTGGTACCATATTATTCGTAAGTAATGTCCATTGATGAGGACGAGTTGCATAACCAATTACAATTTCGTTGTTAATATGCAGACGTTGGCCGGGAGGTTAATGGTCACGGATTTACGGTTGAAGTTTATATTCTGCAGAAATATATTTTCCAAATAATCTCAATCGAAGATGGAAATAAGGAAACACGTCGAAGATGAATAACATGAGTTTTTGCATAATTTTACAAATAAAAAGATATACACCACAAGATTTAAAGGATAAAAGACATTTTTGAAATATTTACAAAAATTTATCATTTCGTTCTGTATATGTTATATAAACGAAATTAAAATGAAAGTATCAGATAACCACGAATTTCTTAAACAAAGAAAGAATAAACATGAATAACATATAATCCACTTTATTATATCTGTATATCTCATACTGAATGGCGAAAAATACCTCAACCAAATAGATCACTAACAGAAAAAAATGCTAATAACAAGTTACGGCTCAACGATCAAAAATAAAAGAGTTGCATTGAAATGATATAAAAAATTACATAGTAGGGTACTGCAAAATATGAAAAATCAAAAGTTGAGCTGAACAATCTAACCTTAATGATCAAATGTAGTTGACAAACTTTTCATTAAACTCACAATTTTCCAATCACCGATTGTTGTTGATTTGTTCCGTCACTCTTCTATCCATATTCCTGAGATCAAAATTTCGTAGAGGGACCCCAAGTGCGCTAAAAGCAGACAAAGGATGGAAGATATGATTTCATAAGTCAATATCTAGACCTACTAAAGTTGTGCATATATTAATATCGAAATTAATATCCCAGAGTGTAGATTTCATTCAATAACCTCTTCACAACAAAATTGTCAATCAACTGACGTACCTCCCCCGTATCAGCGACACTTCGCAACCCTTACAACAGCAATGGAATCGAAACAGTTGCAGCGAGCAATTTACCACGCTAGAATTACTCTCAATGACTTCCGTTCTGGGCATTTATCCCGATTTTTACGCCGACGAACTTTGTTCGCAGTTTGATTGACGACAAAACAATGACTTGACAGAATGACAGCAGTACAAAGGGATTTTCAAATGTCACGCGGGAGTCGTTCGGAGCACTCTATGTTGCATCGAAGATTTCTGGAACTGATTCGGAGTAATTTGGTATCCCATCGGAAATGTGTTTTGGAAAATGATAATGATAATATATGCTTTTCTATTGACCTATAATACCTAGAACGATGCTTAGAAATCGTTGATTTCATGTTAGAAACAAACAATTATATAAAAAAAAATGAAACAATAAATGACAAATATCTAGTTGGATTCAGTAAGAAGATACAGTCCAATGCCTATAGGAATAAATTTGAGATTTGCTACGTTTTTTAGCTCTTCAGTAGCCGTCCTTGAGTGCAACTCATTCCACAGATCACCAAATTAAAATTCCTGCAAAATCAGCAAAGAAAGTGAAGGCAAAAGAATTGTAGTGAGAAATTTTTGATGAAGCTCTTTGAGTAGAACTTTATTGTGAGAGTTTCATGGAACACGTGAACCCGTAACACGTGTTTCACTATACAATATCATCCTTAGACGTGTTCATGCTGGCTGGATTCTACTCATTTTGCATTTATTCTACATATAACATAACAATTTTATTCACGTGACTCGAGTTTCGGTATAAACTAATTCAAAATTTAAACATTAGGAAAAACATTTTTCGAACTGGATAGATAATAAACTATTTACCAATTTTCACATTAGAAAAATGATTGAAAGGTAGACTTGCCGAATTGCAATAAAATTCCATTATTGAAAAACGAAAAGAGAAAATCCATCTTTTGTTACCCTTATTAAATTTCATTCATGTTTTTTAGCCAACCATTCCCAAAGAGGATTCCATATATGTATATTTACAATAAACATATCATTATCCTTTCAAAATGAATAACGTAAAGCATATGTCTTCATATAATTACTGTAATATCCGTATATTCTACAAAGAGAATGGATAATTTATTTGAGTATTTTAGAGTTCAAGGAACATAAAAGCCACAACAGCAATTTAACTTGAAAGAATTCATTTATTTAGACATAACTAGAATATATCTTTGTGAATGAAACAACAGTGGCGTTACCAAAACGGTTTCTCATCAGACTTGAAATGTAAAATTCCCGCAAAAAGTTCAATACCGGTTGAATTTGAAGTTTTCAAGAATGAAGTTGGTTCTAAGAGAATTGCAAGTTACATTTTTATCAAGTGCTGAGGTAGTGTATTCAAAACTAAACATTTATACACCAGGTGTTTCCCAGATTTTTACGTTCAGATAAGTAGTGAAAAAACTTCTTTCTTATTTAATTGAATACTTTCAGTAGCTAATAAATGTAATGCTACAGTGGAAATAACTACTGTTGATTTTGTCATAGAAAAGGCTTACTTTAACAGTAAACGTTTATGAAAAAACGGAGGAAGATTCAGCAAATTATTTGGACAAAACATTTAAAGAACACAACCAGAGCAGAACTCACTTCATACGTCACTAGAATACATACATTGATATAAATATACTGTAAGTTCCACTGTATCTCATTCTCAAAAAAGATTTCGGAAATGATATAAAGAAATGGGACCAATTTTTTCCATAAATACTATGAACTATACATAAAAATTAAAAAAGATTCATAAGCAAGTTCCATATTGAAAGTCTTTGTAGGCATAACACTGTCTATGATACTTTTGGAATGTTCAGATCTGGGTTTGAGGTTAACTCGATTTCAAAACACCGAACAAGTTGGCTCTGTAGCTGAAGTGACTAACCATATTTTTGAAGTATGGGATCAAAATCAGAGTGGGTGGTATTTTGATCCTCGTATCATAAGTCATGAAGTTTTCTGGTGTACAGTTCAGCTATTATTGTCTGAGGAATTCGTGTCAGGTTTTTCCAAAGCTGTTGTTTGAAGTTTGGAACTGCAGTTTATTATAAAGGACACTCATATACTTCTGAAATATGAACTTGAATTGTGTCCTGTATGTATTTGTGCTTGTTCAGACGTTCTTTACCAAGAATGTTATGTATTGGGAAAAAAGAAGCAACTATTGTATATAGATTTTATTTTTCCAATAATTTATTTTATTTCATGAGCCAAATTTATAAATTTGATATCGGATATCTAATTGAACACAGGTTAATATTACGGGGTTAACATTTCAGTTGGTCCTTTCTTACACTTGAGCGATGCGTACATAAACGTTTCTATTGAAAATCAATGATACAACTTCTAGTGATTTACTTTTACCTCAAGACATACCAAGTAGTCTTATGACTGGACTTTGGGGAACCCCAAAACAAACTTCCAATATTTTTTAAACTCTCTGCCTCCGCCACTGCAGGGGCATGTAATAACAGCTAAGTAGTAATTGTAAACTCGCACAGACGATCAATTTGCATGAAAAATAATCTTAATGACATGGTATTACTTTATAAACACCGTTCGGAAAACACACATCTGACGGTTTTCCGGAACCCCTGGCCAACAACATTAACAATTCACCGTGTTTATCGGTTGTTACGGCGGTGATCAAAATTATATGAAGGGAATTCGATTACTGGATTTTTGAAAGCAAATAAAATGCTTTCGAACCAAAATGATCGGTATTCGCTGGTTAAATAGGTGTGAATTGGCCATGTGGTCGAAGTAAGACGGAAAAATAAGTTTTCGAAGTGAGGTTAGTTTGATGAAGTGATTATCTGAAAGAGCTCAAAGGTGTATCGGTCAGACAGTCAGGTGGTCAGTAAATTATTGAGTCAGTCAGTGAGTCAGTCAATCAATGAGTCAGACCGTCATTCAGTCAGTCAGTCAGTGGATCACTCAGTGGATCCGTCAGTGATACACTCAATCAGTGAGACAGTCAATCAGTCAGTCAGTCAATGTTACAGTCAGTCAGTCAATGTTACAGTCAGTCAGTCAATGTTACAGCCAGTCAGTCGGTGAGTCAGTCAGCCATTCAGTCAGTCAGTCAGTGAAACAGTCAGTGAGTCTATTAGTGAGTCATCGAGTCAGTCAGTCAGTAGTGTATCAGTCAGTGAGTTAGTCTGTGAGCCACTCAGTGAATCAGCAAGTCAGTCCCTGAGTTAGTCAGTCAGTCAAGTGGTGATTCAGCAGGTGTGTCGGTCGGTAAGTCAGTGAGCTAGTAAATCCGGTAGTGATTATATCGGTGAGTCAGTGAGTCAGTCAGTCAGTAAGTCACTGAGTCGGTCAGCCAGTCAGTAAGTCGGTCAGTCAGTGAGTTAGGAAGTGAGTCAGTGAGACAGTCAGTCAGTGAGTTAGTGAGTTAGTCAGTGAGTTAGTCAGTTACTGAGCCAGTCAGTGGGTATGATAGTGAGTCAGTCGGTCAGTGAGTCAGTCGTTCAGTGATTCATTTACTGGGCCAGTCAGTTAGTCGGTGAGCCAGTAAATCAGTGAGTCAGTTAGTTAATAAGTCCATAGGTCAGTGAGTCATTGAGTCAGTCAATAAATCTTATAGTAAGTCTGTCGTTCAGTGAGTCGGTCAGTCAGTGGATCACTCAGTGGATCCGTCAGTGATACACACAATCAGTGAGACAGTCAGCGAGTCAGATAGTCAATCAGTCAGTTAGTCGATGTTACAGTCAGTCAGTCGGTGGGTCAGTCAGCCTGTCGGTGGGTCAGTCAGGCAGTCAGTCAGTCAGTGAGTCATTGAAACAGTCAGTGAGTCACTTAGTGAGTCAGTGAGTCGGTCAGCCAGTAATGTATCAGCCAGTGAGTTAGTTTGTGAGCCACTCAGCGAATCAGCAAGCCTGTCAAGTCAGTGAGCCAGTCAATGAATCAGTCAGTCAGTCAAATGGTGACTCAGCAGGAGTGTCAGTCCTTAAGTCAGTGAGCTTGTGCATCCGGTAGTGATTATATCGGTGAGTCAGTGAGTCAGTCAGTCAGTAAGTCGGTCAGTCAGTGAGTTAGAAAGTGAGTCAATGATACAGTCAGTGAGACAGTCAGTCAGTGAGTTAGTGAGTTAGTCAGTGAGTAAGTCAGTTACTGAGCCAATCAGTGGGTCTGATAGTGAGTCAGTCGGTCAGTGATTCATTTACTGGGTCAGTCAGTTAGTCGATGATCCAGTAAGTCAGTGAGTCAGTCAGTTAATGAGTCAATAGGTCAGTGAGTCATTGAGTCAGTCAATAAGTCTTATAGCGAGTCAGTCGTTCAGTGAGTTTATCAGTCAGTCAGTGAGTCATTTAGTGAGTCAGTCAGGAAGTTAGCGAGTCGTTCAGTGAGCCAGCCAGTTAATGAGTCAGTCAGTGAGCCAGTCAGATAGTCAGTCAGTCATTGAGTGAGTCAGTGTTTGTTGAACTATTTTTAGGTTACTTTAAAATGGTTCAACACACTGAAACCGGTCCTAACAAATGTAAATCTCAATAGAAATCAGACAAAAGTTAATTTTCTTATTCTATACTCAAATCATTATATATTGAATCAACCTCGTATATTGAAATTCTCTTTTTTATGTAAATATAGATATATTGAAACGTTATCTCATTTCTCATTAAAATTTATCATTTATAAAGTTACAGTGGTACTATTTACAAATTGAGATAACAGTTAACTTTTATACGTTTCTACAAAACTTTCAAATGAAGTTCTTGACGTTGCTCTCATTTTTCTTGTTAATACTTGAGTTAAATTGTGAAGACAGTTTAGTTTTCGTTCATGCTGTAAGTAAAACTGTTTTCACTATTTTGCCACAATGTATATCAAAAACTTTTCATTTGGAAGCTGCTTACTGATTTGCCATTATTTTTTTATCTCGACACTCAATTATGATTAAAATTCCAGCAATGAAAGCTCTTTTTTCCATATCTTATATTCGATTTTGTAGATTTTTCGACATGGAAACCGAACACCAGAACAAAACAATCTGTACCAGGCCAGTCCATATATGAACGAAACTTATTTCAAACCTTATGGATTTGGACAGTTGACTAATGTGAGTATTTAATTATTATTCTAAATCTCATTAGAATTGTTTCGAATTTATTTCTCAAGTATCCATAAAAATATTTCGCCATTAACAGGTTAACTCTAATTGGAAATTAGATGCTTGTTTTGCACAACGTGGTTGAAGTGGGAACGAAATTGTTTAGATCATTCAGGCAATAGATAAATTATTAAAGATATGTATCGCACATTACAAGGTAAGATCTTGTTAATCCTTAGCTCGCGCAAGTTTAGACTTTTGAGGGTTGACAGGGGGACGACAGCTGCTTGATGGGAAAACAGATTTGAAGATTTGCGTTCATATATTAATGTTATATTAATTAGTGGAATAATAGAACATGAGAAGGTGCATTTAGAAATTTTAGAAATTAAAAAGATATCATGACTTATTAGCTTATTAAGGTGATAATGGTTTTGTATTTCATTTCAGAAAGGAAAATTGAATGCCTATAATGTGGGGAAATCCCTAAGGCAGCGATATAGCGGTTTTCTAGACGAGGAATACAACATAAAGTTGATAGATACCAGGAGTAGCGATTTTAACAGAACCAAAGCTTCTCTTCAAGCTATGCTTGCAGGATTGTTTCCTCCCTCAAAAGCGTTAATATGGCTGGAAGGGCTTTATTGGCAACCAATTCCGTACACCTACGTAGAAAGATCCTCAGACAAGGTATGTTATAATTCCAACTTCTCAGATGAAGGAAAAACTTCATTCACACCCTATTCTAAAAACATTTTCCTCTCCAGTTCATCGAAATCGAAACTGAAATTCTTGTATGGATATTTGATTGATAGTGCTTCACTTTTCAGGAACTATTTTGCTTCGGTTGTTCAAACTGGAACAAAAATTTCGATGATTATTTGCAGGGCAGCAATGGAAAACCTTTGATTGACTCTTATAGGCAAACTTTCGATTACCTAACAGAAAAAACTGGAGAAAACTACAATGAGCTCCTGAAAACTTATTATTTGTATTTTGGATTGGAGATACTCGTAAGTAATTATTGGAAAATAATAAAGAGTGACTTTTATGAAGAAAATATTGAAGAATCCATAAAAAATAATGAAATGGCTGATCTTATTATTGAGTAGTCTACTAGTCTATAGTCCAAGATATCGGGGCTGTCAGAAATAAATATTTTTGGCAAAACTAAGCTTGTCTTACTAATGTGAAATAGATACTTTATGTTTTGCTGTTGAATGTAACACAATTTTACATATTTTTTGAAAGTGTTGATGGATGTGAGATATACGTTGAAAAAGGCATAGAAAAACTTTCAATGTGGCTAGCGCAGCTCAAAAATTATTATTAAATTCACAAATATTGATTTATGTTTGTTTCTAAGAGGTATTTATAGACAAATCTATCAAGAGAACTGAGACTAGGAGAAAATATAATGAAATATAAGTCGAAACTGATCTAGCAAAAGTTTCAGTGTGGCTAATGCAGCTCATAAATTAATTTCGAAACTCTAAAAAACCCCTACCGTGTTTATTTCTAAGAGGTATTTGATGAGAAATCTATCAAAAGAAGTATAATTAACTTGGAGAAATAAAATGAAATATACGTCGAAAATGACCTAGAAAACAACTTTAGGAATGACCTAGAAAAATTTCAATGTGGCTATCGCAGTTTATAAAAAATTTCTGAATTTCCAAAAAAATCATTTATGTTTATTTCTAAAAGGTATTTATAGACATATATATATCAAGAGAAGTAGAACTTGAAGAAAATAATATAGAATATACGTCAAAAATGACCTAGAAAATAACTTCGAGAATGAGCTAATAAAAGTTTCAGTGTGGCGAATGCAGCTCATAAATTAATATCGAATTTTCGAAAAATAAAACCCTTTGTGTTCATTTCTAAGATATATTTGATGACAAATCTATCAAAAAAGTAAAACTTGAAGAAAATAAAATGAAATATACGTCGGAAAGGACCTAGAAAATGACTTTCTGAATGACCTAGAAAAAATTTCAATGTGGCTATCGTAATTAATAAACAATCATATTGAATTTCCAAAAGAACCATTAATTTTTATTTCTTAAAGGTAATTATAGTCAAATCAATCAAAAGAAGTACAATTTTGAGAAAATAATATAGAATATACGTCGAAAATGAGCTAGCAAAAGTTTTAGTGTGGCTAATGCAGCTCATAAATTAATACTGAATTTACAAAAAAACATGTATGTTCATTCCTAAGACGTATTTGATGACAAATCTATAAAAAGACGTGAAACTTGAAGAAAATAAAATGAAATATACGTCGAAAATGACTTAGAAAGTGACCCTAAAATAGAATTGAAAATGGCCCAGAAAATGTAAGATTTGGATCAACAGTTTCATTGACAGTTTATCACAAAACTCACATTATGCACTGTTTTTGGGGTAATTTCATTGATTTAGATCAATGAAATGCCGATAATACGTTTCCCAAACATTGTAAACATTGTTTATTATGTTTGATTATGGATTATAGATTATCAATCTAGTAAATACTCGAAATGTTGACAGCCAACCAATGTTATCTTATCACATGACCTCAAATGAGTCAAGTAGAGTATAATATCCTTCGTTTTTATGTAGTCACACAAATCAATTCAAAGAGGTTTGGATCGGGTGATCGAGGAGGCTACTCAACTATACCCCTTGGTTCAAAGTTTTTCTCATTTTTAGTGATGCCAATTTGGTTGGTGTATCGTTAGACTGTCATTTGATATTTACTGTGTCTATAATATGAACATTCCACTGTTAGAATTTTCATTCATTAGGAAGATCTGAACTATGCTTTACCGGAATGGGCTTCTGAGGTGTATCCGTATCCAATGAAGAATATCACGACAATGTACTACAATATGATGGTTGCAACGAAGACATTGAGGCAGATGGCTGCCGGTAAATATACAGTGTGGGAGTGAAAAACAGCTCCCCTTAACTTATGAACGTGACAAAATATTGAAATGGGACAAAGTACACCCAGAATAGTATGATTTTCCGTACTTTTCAATGAAAAAAAAATAGTGTGGCTTCAGTCGTCGCCGTTAGGTTGCTAACAACTGGTTCTGTCAAATAGTTGTCTTGTTATATTTCGCATTATAGGAGTTGAAATTTTCTATTTAACACTGGATCATTTTTCGAAATTGAATCAGCCGTTCCTGACTAACTGAAGGTTTTGTATTCTACAAACGATAAATAAAGTTTCATCAAAAAATGTATTCCAAACTCATGATTCATCACAAAACTCACTATAGAATGTTTCTGACTCATGTTGGTCTGACTCATGGTTGCGTGGAAGAGCGCTATTCTATCGCTTCATTGCGTAGAAAAGCGAACGATGCCATTTGCTACTATTTATATTTACTGT
>WOGP01001224.1:0-19934 GCA_015342065.1 Leptinotarsa undecemlineata | reverse complement strand
AATATCAGCACAAACTTCAACATATCTGGTCATCGGAACTGTCGGGAAAGAACAAAGTTGCTACAACAAATATGATTGTCGTTCTCGTCGTTTGGAGTAGTGAAGTGGATTCGGGGGGAGCTGTATCAACTCGACGTGAGGACCCGAAAAATGGGATACAAACTCCTATAGAGTTTGCATCCCATTTTTCGGGTCCTTATCCAAATCGTTCGCTCCCTGGTTGTACTTCTCCCGACAACAGGGAAGCCGTGGACTTGAGTTTGGAGTGTCTACATGACAGAATGGTACTGGATACACCCTGTAGAGTCGTCAAAAGTTCAGATCTCCTTCTCTGTATGGTCCGTGAGCATGATAGAGCAGGAATTGGAGCATTTCTCTTCAGGGCAGCTGCCCGAACAGCTGATGAACTCGGTATAGTTTTTGACTCGAGGTGAACGAGGTGATCATAACTTTGTCACCGAGTTAGAACCCGTTCAGCATAAAGCTTAGATAAAAGCCGCAGAGACACCTTACTTTTGTGTAGACACGAGGATAAGCCAATGCTTGGGGTCTTCTTCAATACCATTGGAGACCTTGGCTTATCAAAGCGCCTGATGTTAGCTTCTCTCAGTTCGAGTGGGCTGAAGTCGGAAACTGAGTGGTTCATCATGGCTTGCCAGGATGGTGTCTCCAACACCTTAGTCTACCGCAGTCGCGTGATGAGTTTAGACGTTCCTGACACAAGGTGCAGGGCCTGCCGCGAGGCGCCCGTGACCCTTATGCACTTGCTATCAGCAGGTCCAGCTTACGCTCTCTCGGCCTATATCTATCTACATAACGCTGCCCTAAGAGTGCTATATCACCATCTGCGGCACTCTTACGGTATTGACGAGACACCAGTGTTGCCCTACGCTCGGGAGGATAATAAATCCGTTGTGGGGAACAAGAAGTGCTGAATTTATTGAAACTATTCGTTCCCCTCCCTCAGGCTCATACAAGCTGAAAGCCTAATGTAACCCTTCTTGACCACCAGAGCAAAACGATATGTGTCGTGGAGTTTTCAGCTCCTGGAGAGACGAATATCGACATTAGAGAAGAGAAAAAACGGATAAAATATCGAGATTTTCTCTTCGAACTCCACAGACTCTATCCAAATCACTCAGTCACGATGGTTGTTCTGATTATTGAAGTCCTTGGTGGAATGATATTCTCTCTACTCTCGAATCTTAAAATCATACCGGTTTGCCGCACTAAGGCAGAATCTCAGCCACACAGATGCAGAATGCAGTTATTCGTGGCTCACTGCGCTTGCTCAGGGCACATGATTCTCGGAACCAATGATCACTCATCCCACGTGGGAGCGTGGGGAGTGGACATTGATTGATAATGCTAGCGCATCCTCCCGAATGTATCGGGGCTTCGAGGGACAAGGCCTGACCAGCGCACATTACGGTGGAAATAATAATAATTTCACTTTTTCACTCTTGTAGAATCAGAAATTGGATATATTCCTTTTCCACAAAAGAGATTACTTACTACGTTTATTATAAATCTGTTTAAATCTGTTTTTCCGTTAATCAAATACTATCCAGAATTTATATGTAAAATAAAAGTATCCAAGATTTTTGTATATAAAAATCACCTTTAGGAACAGAATGTGGAAGTTCTATTCATCTACAATTACTTCTCTTATCAATCACACTGAAAATTGGTATAAAGCTCAATCCATCCCTTCAAAATGAATCTGGAAAGATAGTGAAACATCCTTCAAAGTGAAACAAACTTCATCAACACATCTCCATAATTCAACAAAACGATTCCATCTGAGTGGAGCCTAGAAAACTCCGTCAAAACATTTAAAATTTCACATCAAAGCTCCCCGTTGTTCTGTGTTTCTCAACCAGTGAAGCAATAAAACTTAAGTTCTATACAATCGTAAAGTTATACAGTACGAAATACCATTGTTTTCCTGTATTCCCTGGGGCGTACCGGGATCCCTCTCTGATGTTCATTCACAAAGTAACTATAATCATCTGCGTCTAACATAACTGTGAAATTCATTTATTTAGCTCTCTGGAATTTTCATAAACATATACTTTGATGAAGGGGTCCGCCCAAGCAAAATTAAATCCGGTTTGTTGAATTAAGCATTTCTGACTGCATTTCTGCAATGAAGCTTCATGGTGCAATTTTGAAAAAAACGCAAATCGTCGAGACAGATTGTTTCTTTTTTTTCTTATAGTCGAAACTGTTCAAATATATAATGACGCCCTACGATAAGTCCGATTTGTACTCTGCGAATCATTTGTTATATTCCACCAGCTGCTGATAAGTCAAGCAAACAGGTTTTTTCATTTTCAACGTTTTTATCTCTGACGTATTTGCAGTTTTGTTTCAAATATTATTCATAATAGCGACTCGCTGCGAGTCCGCACGGGTGCAATGCTAATATTGAATATAAATTCACCCACCGGAAATTCAAAGGCATGGAGAGACAGTGATGAAAAGGTAACTTCATTCAATGAACGCGCCTTTTCCCCCACGGCTGGCGACCCAGTTGGAATATTTAAAAGTTTTCTCTCATTGCACATCTACAATATAACACGAACCTACATACAAAATTTCACCTTCCGAAAATATACCGGTACAGAGATACAGTGATAAAAATTAACTTGATTTTATGAACGCTTCTTTTTTCTCGCGGCTGACGGCTCAGTTGAAATATTCAAAACTTCTTTCTTATTGCATATCTACAATATGAAACGGACCTATATTTGAAATTTCAGCCTCCGAAAAAACAATGATACGAAGAAACAATGATGAAAAGGGAATTTTCATATGAAAATGCGCCCTAGTTAAAATATTTGAATATCCTTCTTTGGTGCGCATCTAAGACCTAAGAAGCACCTATATACCAAATTTTAGCTTCCTAGGACTCACCAAGACGGAGAAACAGCGATGAATGTGTGGGGTATAGGTATACAAGTAGATTCATATTTGATTTTCATTCGTTTCCAAATAATGTACTCTCTTACGAATTTATAATCATATGAGTATATGAATACGCATTTTATTAGTATGTTGATTATATACCTGATGGTCTATACGTTTGTATTTTTTTTTTAATCATGTTATCATATCATTCAATAATTTCAATGTAAAATTGACTCAGTATATGAACCTATTGCACCATAAAATTATTATTCAAGTTCTCAGTCATTGAAAACAGTTGTTCAATGAAAAAACGGATCTAGTACTATCAAAGTACTGATTCAAGAAACTAATTCCTGAATGAAAATTTAATTCTCTGCATTTTTTCCAATATATCGAATGATCAATTTTGAAAGACCTAATATTATTGAATGATTTTTTCTATTTGATCTATTTGAATCTGAATAAATGAGTGTTCGATATATTACTTGGTTTTTATTCCCATCTTTCAAGAGGGAATGGGATGGGATGGGATGAATACTTCATATTATCTACATTCAGTCAATAACAATGATTAAATTACCAGAGCCAGAAACCAGTAGGTGCGTTGTTGTAACAGCACAGTTGTTCAATGGACGAAATATGAATGAACATGGTTGTTGCGGAATTGATTGAGTTTGGCATGTATCTTCAAATTGTCGGATCAAATCGTCAAAGGTTTTCTCATTAACTGCTCTTACTCTGCAGCTTCCGGGTTGAGGGAATGCATCCGACCAATCAGCATCGAATTGTGGACTGTACGGGGGTATAAAGGAGCACAAGTAAATTGACACCTTGGTAGATTCCGTGGACCAACGAAGCTAGAATCCTGGGAGTCTACCTAGAAAAAAAATTCACATTCAGGTCTCACGTATGGCAGAGAATAGGAATAGCGAGATCTACCCGGCAAAACCTATTCCCAATAATAGGTCGAAAAAGCAACATGAGACGAAGTGAAGCTGCTGATGATAGAGACCGTGATATTACCAATAATCCTGTATGCCTGCACTGCCTGCACAGGAGGCCAATGAAGCAGAACCAGAGATCACCTCCTAAGAGTCGCTATCAGGAGGCTCTTGTAAGTATTAAAACTCCTTAACCAGGTTTAAAATTCATTTCATTTTCATATTTACAGGAAAACAACAACAATATAAAGACACTCGTCTCCGGTTAGTTTTCGAGGACCCCATGCAAAAATTCAGTTATGTAAGTCAGGATAAAAGAAAACAGTAGATTAGTGAGTAAAAGCACCTAAAGGCTGACTTCCTACTGAATGAAAGAAGTCAGATGTCAATCTTGTTGAAGTGCCCATCAGTAAGTTGAGGATTGCTCCGGAGGAGCGGGAGTCAATGGACGAGATGGGATGTTCTGCACACAGTGTGGGGAAGATTTCAACTCAGAGCACCCGCTCAGGGAGTGGGCATGTAACCGTGCGGAAAGATTTCAACTCAGGGTAGTCGAATAGAAAAAGGGCATGCGGGGGGGCACCTTGGTTTCGCGATAGCACCACTGGCTTGCACGTTTACATTCGTACCATCACTGTCAAACCCAAACTTCTGTTCGTACACCGCAGAGAGCAATTTTTTGGCTGGCCACCTTGACGATATGCGCGAGGAAATGAACATATACGGGGTGATGCAGAATATGAAATATATTGTGACATACTATATTGTTATTTTGCCATTTTATATCAGTATTGAACCAACGTTTCTCATTCAATCAATCTAATCTATTTCACAAATTACTGTTGGTTTTTGTGATTGTTAATCGTGATAATTGTCGATAGTTAGGAGAACGAAATCTAGGCTAGTAGGCCGTGGTCGAATGGAACCTGAAGTATGAAATATTTCGTCTGCTACTGTGGCAGACATAAACAGTGGTATGTGCGTTAACTGCGACGACGAAAGTTATATCTCGAAATCTCAGTAACGAACGATTGGCTAAAAGCTACATGTTCACTCATATTCATACTTTCAGAGAATGGTGAGTGGGTGGTGAAAAGTGATAGAGGCGATGGCGCAATGTCCATGTTAATGCCTACTCCTCATTGGTCCCCACTTTTGCTGGTAAGTTATGATTGAATCGCACTGTTACTAATTTGTTCTAATTGGTCCACGTTGTTGACAGGTATGTTATTGATGGGATGTCGACCGGAGTTATATTCTTCATATTATCATCTAACCATTTTTCAATCAGTATGTCATCGTGAAAAGCTGCCGTATCTTGACGAAACGTAACATCAGTTGAAAACTCATTTGGATTCATCAGTTATCAAATTCAGTGATCCCGAAATTATCCCAGAAACATTTCTCAGTATGAGAAATGAATTTGTAAACTATCTTCAATATCGTCAGGAAGTGAATGAATGAAAATTTTCTGTTTGTTTGCAGATCCTGGGAAATAATATAAACCTGCCTATCACTTAGGAACAGCTGGTTTGATTTCCGAAAAATAATACAAAAGATCTACTGAGTGATGCATCACATGATCCCTTTCTATTAAAACAATTGTAGCTCCCTCTCGACGATAAGTGATGCTTCACAATCATTTTCCTTACGAAAATTTGGTCCAACTTTGATATCGTGTCTGCACTGCACATGAGCCGAATAACAACTTACTTAATTTTCAGAGACTCCCCCATCTTTTATACAACAGAACCTGGTGAAGCCTTCTGAGCTAGTGTACAGTAAGGTAGAATAATTTGTTTTAATGAGTTAGCAAAGACTACTCGGTATCAATATTTTTTTCCAAAATTGTAACTTATTACATATTAACCACATTGTACCATATCATAGATGTTCCAATAAAATGTACTTTCATAATTGTTTCGGATATTTATGAAATAAAATTACAGTATTCGATACCGAACGTATTCGATTTGGGCTTATCTGATGAAAATGTAAAATGCCGGCTCGAAAATAACGTTATTGTAGCTCTTGTAAAATATTCGTGTTTGGAAAGTTCATGTTTGGAGGAGCTAATGACATAAATACAGTGCTAGAGTTTTTGAATGCAATACGTTGGTCGAGTATACATTCGGACAGAAAGGATCATTTTAAACTATTACGAAAATTTTTAAAATTGGTAAAATATTAGTTGATGATCGAAGGCGGTATTTACTATCGAAAATTATAACAGTTAGAATACTGCTTCTTCATACTGTGTAGCATTCGTTTTCAATTATTCTGTTGTGAATGCCGTAGGTTTGGACGTCCACTGTCACACATGCAATATGCAGCTGAGTTGGTCAATGCTTCCGCTGATAGGTCTTGGTGCGGGAGCGGTGAAATTCCTTCTGAATGTCGCCTCATCCTTACGTGCAGAAAGAATATATGACACTGAGGTAACCCAGTACCACTAACGGAACTTTTGTGATGCCTACATTTTCTAGTTACCATGAAGTAACTAAACGTATCCATAACGTATTCAAGTAAAACTACATCCGCTACATCATAGCTACTACTCCTATCAGGAAGAGTTATATCAAAGATATAACTCTTTTAAATCAATACCGTTTGATATCCAAAATGCATTATTGAGCATTGCGCCGATTGAAACAATTGAGTAGGTTGAGCATCTCTCAGGCAAAAAATATTTCAACACGATGGTGAAGGGAAATTCTAGATCTAGAATTTGTCTCTAGATTATTCACAATTTGATCAAAAGGTTTTTTTACGTAGCGAAGGGTCAAAAATGGTCAACCCGTTGAGTCCTGTGCTAGCTGTATTGTGGATATCCAGGAGAATGACATCCATAAAAACGAATTGATGAACAGTTTCTCATATAGGATGATATCTGTTCCATTGGTACACGTAAGTTACACGTAACACGTAGTTAAGATTCTTGAATTAACTAGTATAATACATTTTCTGATTGTTTCGGCCGTTACTTTATGAAGATCCATAGTAATTTCATAAACTACACCTTATGATTTGATCTCCACAAACTCTATTTGAGAAATATATCACACGTTTTGCTAAAACAGTAGTTTCTTCATCAGTGATGGAATGCTACAAGTTGCTTCTTACGCTAATATTTATATACCACGGGTAACTATAAATGTGACTACCGCCATCAATTTACCTATACTTCTACAATTTTTATATACCTGAGGTACCTCTTCAATAATGATTACGAGAAGCATATTACCTCACTTGGTTATATGACAAAACAACGTGTTAGGAATCACACGTATGGGGGCGATAACTGATTAACGGAAAAACAGATTTTAAAAAACAGATTTTTTTTTAAGTTCAATAATGGTGATCTATTCAAATCCAGTTGGTTATTCATAAGAATGTTTGAATTCAAAGATTCTAATGAAACATGTCGTCATATATTTTTCAAACAAAGTTTGTGGAGATCAAATGGTTGGGTGTAGTTTATGAAATCAGTTCTATAAAGCCACAGGGGTTTTTCCATGTATATGAATATTGAATATTTATTATGAATATATCACAGGAGTCACGAAATATTATTAATGATATTTCACATCTGCCGGGCGTCTTGTGACACCTCACAATTTTTTTTGGTATAACAGTGGAAAAGTAAAGGGTCAAAACCTTTTTTTCCCTGAAATACATGTGAGTATTCTGTGGAAATAAATTTTTTGTAATGAAGTCAACGTTTTCAACTTGTTTTTGTGTATATAACTTTTCACAATAGCCGGTCGGTAGCCAGGCGGTTCGAAGTTGGTGCTTTGTTCACTCAGTCAATCAGCCGATGTGGCTGTTGCAGGCTGAACGATTGATTTCGACTTGGTATCGTCTGTCCAACCCGTATTAGAAATCACACGTTAAAAGGTAAGACCTCATTAGTCCTTAGCTCACATAAGTTTCGACTTCTGAGGGTTGTCGTTGGTACGGGATCGATGCTGGTTAACGAAAAAACATATTTGAATCATCTGAAAAATCAACAAAGTTAAGTTCATAAAGAATCTGTTGAAGTGTAATAAAGGGAAAACTGAAACGTTCACCCAAAAAGTTACAGTGTAATATAAATCTTTGAAGAGTCCAATTATCCAGTAACTTGTCGCGATCATAAATCTTGCCCACAAGTTGAATAGTTAATTGAAAAATATAATGGTCGACGTTTCGGACGATAACGCTTTTCTGTTTTCGAAATTCAGAAAACTCACTTGTGTCAAAGGGAACATAGCTATTCACAATCACGGCGAAAGTTTCACTAGAATTTTTGTGGTTTGGGAACGAAAAAGGATATTTTTCGAAACGTCAACCATTTAAAGAAAGCTTATTAGAGGAATTTCATTTCTGTCAACTGATCATTCAAAATATAGGCAACATTTATGAATACAAGTTGCTCATTAATTAAAATTTTCAGTGGTTTATTATACGCAGTTGGTTTTAAGCTTGCCCTTGATTACATTCCAGCAGATTCTCTATACATTTAGCTATTGACTGAAAAGGTAATGATGAAATTATATTGTCATTGGCGGCATGAAATTATCAGAAATGGCGTTTATAATGAATGTTCACAATGGAAGTAACTCAAATAATATGGAGTTTTCCAATGGATGAGACATAAACACGAATAATATGGATTTATTCCGATGAATGAGACCAAATCACTTTCCTCGTTCTTCATTCTCCATATATAAAAATTCCTCTATTTTCATCAACTCCGATGTTACGATGCATGTTACTAGAAAATGTCTTGAACGTGAGAATATCTTGAACGTGTTATTTCACTTGGAATATTTGGTAAATTTACAATGTTCGACGACAGACTACAGTTTCATAAACATGATAGATTTATAGCGTGTAGAGAAAGTAAATCCGTTGCAATTCTGATAGAAATCACCTAAAACCGCATAATATGCAGCTACTATGAATATTCATAAGATTATTCGGCAGCGTCAGCCTGAAATTCAGCAAGTGCATCCCATTTCATACATAACTGTGTATTAACTTAGTAAGAGATATGCCGTCCTGAGGAATTCCAACATGCAGCCTGGGATTTATAATAGAATTCCGTATAATTTGATCAGAAAAGCTATCTGAGTATATGTTAGTAGAAACTGAATAATAGATGGAAAATACTCTTAGTGAAATTGAAATGGAATATTAGTTTTTGCTAGTTAGATGAACCATTGCAAAAAAAAGACTCTGTTTCTCCAACCTCCTACAGATTGAGCCAAATTGGAAACTTTTAAAGGGAAACTCCTGATTTCAAACTGGATAGATGAAAACTAATGATTGTGTTTGAGAGTCATATTGAAAAATTGCTCTCACTTTTTTCCTATCAGAAATTTCTTATTTCTATGGAAACATATCCGAAACACTTTCTTATGTTGGAATCTATGCTGTGCAAAAGTTATTTTTTCAAATGAGATATCAATAGTTATTATTGGAAAACACTTTTTTCCAACATAATTTTTCACTACATAATTCAAAAATGTAGCATACCTGATGTTTCGCTAGAGACATCTTTGAATCAAAGAGCTTTTCGGTTTTGTCACGCACACTTTGAATAATAAGAATTTGGACTATGCGGCGATAAAACAAAATACAAACCTTTAGCTGTCAAATTTTGATTTAAGTAGTGAAGACGCTCTTCAATTAGTGGTTCTTATTCAATTTCCAAACATATACGCAATGAAGCCTGAGAATTATGAAAACTGGGATACAAACCGTGTACATTTGAAAAGGAAAGTCAAAATTATATGAATAGAATGGAAATAAGTAATAGTCGTTTTAGGAGCTGTTAAAAATAATCTCAAAACGTCAACACGAAATTTGAAAATATCAAAAGGCCTAACAAGAACTAACGTTAGGAGGATCTTGAAAAAACACACATTCAACCGCTTCAATCATTATACTTGGGCACAACAATACCTCATTCTATTCTGAAGAAGTCAAAAAAGATTTGGATTTAGTGTGTTGGCAGGGGTTTTCAGGGATAGAATTATCGGAACGTTCATTTATGATGGCACTCTCAGGTCTCAGCGGTATTAGGAAATTTTAAGGCAAAATATTGAACCGCTTGTTGATTACTTGCCACTGATGGTGCTCAGAAAAACATATTTTCAACAGGACTGCAAATTTTAGTAATAATTGGATAGTCAACTAAGGACCCAACTGTTGGCCGGCCTGGTCTATGGACTTTCATATTTGGGGAAGCTTGGAAGATCTTATTTTCAAATTTCCGATCAATTCCAGATACGAATTGAAAGCGGCAGTGATGCACTTTCACTTCTATTGAACTAATTAAATCGGCAAAATACTTTCAGAAAAGATGTTGTAGGAGAGGCTAGTAGACATTCCGAACACCTTCTCTGAAGAAAAAAGGATCATTATTTGTTCTTTGTCATTATTATTGTTTGCGTTTTATTTATCAGTAGTGAATATAGTATAGATTGTTATTAGTTTTATTGAAACTATGAGTTTTGATTACTGCTGTGAAGAGCTTTCTCAAAACTTGATAGCTACTATTTAACAAGTTCAATATATTTCATCACCGCGTCGTCCAAAGCCTACTTGATCACAGTGTGCATTCAAAGTCTTCCTGAAAAAATCTCGAAGCTCTGTATTTCAAAGACGACTTCAGCATGACAGCAAGTGTGCTATATTTTTGAAAAGGTAGTTTAAAGCTCTATTTAAATATCCAGAATATATAGGGTGTCTCGATAAAAAAATAATTTTCTACCAATTACTATTGATATCTCATTTGAAATTGAATTCTACGTAAAAAAGTTCTTTTGAAATGTTTTCATAGAAACAAGCATTTTTCGACAGAAAAACATGAAAGTAACTTTTCGAAAATGTTATATAGATATGTGGTTTTCAACAGTGAATTTGCCGTGAAATTTGACCCTCAGACACAGCCATCAGTTTTCATCTAGCTAATTTGAAGTTTCCCTTCAAAAGTGTCCAATTTGGCCCACTGGTTTCAATTTATCAACTTCCATACATTTCACAGATCCTGAATATTTCGAACTGAATTTTCCTTATGGAAAACAAATAAAAGTCACTAAATTTTTATACATGTAGTTTTTCTCCAATATATGATAAACGAGATAAACAATGTTTGTGGTAGAGTTCATCAAGAAAGTTTTCCTATATTCGTGGATTTACCAAAAAAAGTTGCTCCTCATGGAAAAATCAACTCCTTTCAAAATACCTATTCTTTTATTCACAGGGCAATCCAGAAAATAGTTTTCATTTCTACGATACCAAAAAAATTATGAATTAATTATCAAATTATACTATAATTTCAAAATAGTAGGCAACGAATTCTCAGAAATGACTGACGTTTTTGACTCAATCTGTCTCTTGCAGTGGCGTACGGAAATTATACTAAACAGAACGAAAAATGATGATACAATTCATGTATAGAATCACAACTTTGATAACAATGTTTTTGTTTTGATGCAATAATATTTCTGAGAATTCAATGCATACCACTATAGTTGTCAAATTATTTTCTAAACTCAATGAAAACAGTTTCAAAAAAGTATTCTTTGAAATTCAACCCACTAAAGTAACAGACTCTTGAATTATGACTTGACCCAAATATTGAAAGCAGTAATGATATTGTTTTTAATTCATTAAATAGAATCATTTCTGATAAAGAACGTTCCTATGCAATACTACTGAATGAATCTTGGGTAATTTCTACCACACGATAATACAGAAAACAAATTTCAAACCACCTTACCCTTCCAAAATCACATATGAACACGTATGGATATAACTTTAGAGAATCAAAATGACTGAGTTCACATTCAAAAACAGGTCATATTTTTTCAGTGACACTAGATTCAAAGCATCATATCTCTGCTTGCCAGCTGAATTGAAGTTCTATGTCTCTTCTACAGTAACTCGAAAAACTGGCACATTTTAATCACCTTACCGGAGAAATGATTCAGGTGAAAATACACCTGTAATGGCATTTTATCAAACATTAAAATTAGTAACTTGTTCAGACTATATTTTTCATGTTTTCCGCTTATTTTTCAATATCGCTATCAGCTTATTGCATCAACCGATGTGTGTTTCCTGTTGGACAACTGACATATATTTTGATTTATTTTCAGCCCATCAACGTGTTCTAAAAGCAACTGAATTTTCATTCAACTTTTTCAGTGATCTTGTAAATAACCAACCATTCAAATATCTACCAAAGAGAGTTTAATGTAATTTATTCTTCGATTCACTTCAATAATTTCTATATTTTCATCTGTTGAATACTTTTAAAATTCTATACAGTTCATCAAATATAGGAGTAGCTTTCCAAATTTCGATATAACCGCGCCAACTTAATGCGCCTTCGTTAGAAGACCTGAGAGGTAGAGATAATTCTCAAGTCTTTTCCAATATTTGATAAGCTATACCTTTATGATAACTAATTCTAATTTGATACAGAATGATTGCAATGAATCGAAAATATATGTCCAAATTCTGAAATGTAATTTTAATAAAGCATGGAATATGAGGTGACTTTGAAACATCAAAAAAGCCTTGTATAATTATTTCCTCAGCAGTCTTATTAAAAAACAATTCTTCATTATATTCGACAATAATTATGATCTGTGAAAAGTAGAATCGAGTTACAACTTCAGAATTTTTGACTTATAATTGTAGACAATACAGACAAGCATAGTTTGCAAGTTTTTGTTTTACTATTCATATTATTATTCTAAAGTGGCACCTGAGTCAAACTTTCCAATAGAAACCTTAGTTTGAGTTTCTGCCCGTTTTTCCTTATGCACCTTTTGATATTCCATACATCTTCAAAACCATTTTTTTCAAGTGTTAACTTCTGTACTCATATTCAATTTTGACTTTGATGTTTCTTTCAACATGTTTCCGATACGATTTCAAAATCAATTCAATGGTTTCCAATATTCAGGAAATTTAGACTGAATAAAATCAGGTATCAGGATCACCCTGTAGGTATTATTATGATTGAAATAGAAGAATAGGCGTTTCGAGTGAATCAAATTTTTCTATCAAGTGTCCCCTTTTGTATACTCACTTGGAGAGTCGCACTGTAAGTTATGTCACCCATATTTGGAATAATGCAATCGAGAAACATGAAGAGTCAAGAGCTGCTGCGCTTGATATTCCCATGGCCTTTGACTTTGTGTGGCAGGAGGGTTTGTTGGCCAAATTCCAATGCTATGGCTTGTTGAATCATTTTTGTGTATGGCTCCCCAGTTTCTTGAAAGAACATTCCCTGCTAGTAGCCGTCGATGATTAACTCTCCAATACTTTCAACAACAACGCTGCTGTTCTCCAGGGATCCATATTGTCTCCAACCCTCTTTTTATTGTCTATCAACGACTTATCGGAAAAAACTTAGAATTCAATATATTGCTTAGCTGACGATAGCACACTTGTCTCGTCATTACATTTCGATTCCAGGATATAGAAATTATTCTGAATTGGGCTGAAAGTAACTAGGTTTAATTCAATGCCACAAAAACACAGGGGTCGGTTTCCTTCAAGAAGATGAATGTTTCCGATCCAGATATAATAATGTCAGGATAGACAATTCCGTTTTCTGCTTCGATGAGTTTGTTGGGGATTAAAATAGACACCAATAATGTACTGGCTCATCATGTCGTTGGAATGAGACTTTTTCCTGAGAATAGTACATCGAACGTGTCACGAGAGGCAGCACTAGTAGTAGGGACAAACAAACTCACACGTGTAAAACAGTGTTATTTACGTAATATTAATTTATCATCTAAAAATATAAATCTGATATAAAAAATTACTTTGTGCTAGTACGATGCCAACAAAGCATTCCTGTTTTGCGAATTGTACGTCGGATAATCGATATCTGGAAGAAAACTTGTTCTTTATTCCATTTATAAAACCTCACAACAATGAGGTTAGATGTAAGAAATGGATACATGCTTCGAGGAGAGTGGATTCAACAGTGCAAAAAATTAATAAATATTCATATTTATGCTCTAAACATGAAATGAATAGTAAATTTTTCATAGTTAATTACCATTGATTTGAATGAGATAAAACCCATATCGTTTATTGAATCATATTCATTTATTATACGGGGTGTAATTAAATAAGTATAAAACAGTTGAGAATGTGATTCCTCATCAAAAAAAAGATAGTATCTTTCATATAAAGAAATTTCATTGGATCATCCCTTGTTGAGATACAGCCCCTTAAAGGGGGTACATAAAATTTTCAAGAAAATTTTTTTCACAAGCACTAAAAATGTTACAATATTGAAATTAACCTGACATTTTGTACAACCAAAAAAGAAACTTATCCAGAAATTTATTTGGTTGACCTCATGGTTGTAAGGGGTGGAAAACGCAACCCCTAGAATTTATTTACAATGTTACTTTTTGTTTTATCATTTGTTTACCTTTTAAAAATTCATTTACGATAGCCTGTTTCATTGTGAACAAAACATGTCTCTTGGGTTTTTTGCCCAAAATAAACCAGTTCACAGCAAAAATTTATTTTTCGAACAACTACAGAGATACATCGTCATAAATGCGAAAATACGAAACTAACCTATCTATATATATATAGAATTTTCTGAAGACCCTTTCCTTGAATTTTATAATGAATTACTTTATATATTTCATAAAAGCTTTCCGGTTCAGAAAATCAATTTAAGACACAAATACAAAAATTGGTTGACAAGAGGTATTAGGGCTTCGGCAAAAAACATGAGGGTATTACATTATTTGAGAAAATTTACATCTGCTCCATTTTTTCTTAATTACTTCCTCCGCTATCGCACCATTTACAGAAAAGTAGTTAAACTAGCAAAAAGCAAATATTATTTAAGTAGAATGGATAAAGCTTCGAATAAATCAAAAGAAACTTGGTGTATCATTAATGAACTTACTGGCAAGAGACACAAAAAATTTGTAGACATTCCGTTTTCTCCTACTGAACTTAATGACTTCTATTGCTCTATTGCGGAGGACATGACAAAAAATGTTAAAGCAGTCGGTGACCCTTTAGACTATGTGAATATTGAAGTTACGAACACCTTTATATTATATGATACAAATATTACTCAACTACATGAAACATTATTTTCCATTAAAAATTAAAACTCCACAGGCTCAGATGAAATCTCTATAAAAGTCCTAGAAAATATTCCGATAAGATTACTCGATATATTAGTTGGTCTAATAAATAATTCATTTAGAAAAGGGATCTTTCCAGTTTTTTTGAAGAAATCGATTGTGTTAGCACTGCCAAAGAGAGAAGTCATCAATGGCCCATCAAGATTTCGTCCAATTTCTCTAATCTCTACAATGGCTAAATTGATAGGAAAATTGTGAAAACAAGACTCCTTTTCTTTCCGAATGAAAACAAAATAATAAGTGATTGCCAGTTTGGTTTCCAAAAGCAAAAAACACTTCCGATGCAATATTTTCATTTCTTGACAATGTTTATTCCAACATAAATGACAAAGAAACAGTGACAGCGGTCTTCTGTTATATAGCCAAAGCATTTGATTGCGAGAATCGTGAAATTCTTTTACGAAAACTTAGTAGATACGGTATACCTGGAATAAGTCATAAGTGGTTTGAGTCATACTCATCAGATCGCACCCAGATGGTTAAAACCACTTCATACTCAAATGAAGGTAAAAATTACTTGCGGCGTCCCACAAGGTTCGGTACTGGGCCCACTTTTATTTTTAATTCACATCAATGACCTATCGTCTATCAACATCCAAGGAAAATTTACTCTATTTGCTGATGATAATACAATTTTATATCATGCTCCTGACAACCATACGTTGTATGAAGTTATTGAGGATAACATAATGGAAGTGAAAGACTGGTTTGACTCAAATATCTTAAGCTTGAATTTTCAAAAACAAAATTAGTGTCCTATCGTTGCTAGATCCCAGCCGTACATTTAAATAATATTCAAATTGACAACGTACCAACTTCTAAATTCCATGGCTTGTTCATTGACAATAATTCAAAGTTCAACAAATATGTAGATACTTTGAAATCGAAGCTCTTCTCTGGATGTTATGCAATACAAGTAACTGCATTTGAGCTCGGATCTGCAGAAGCTAGAATGATTTATCATTTCCTTTTCGAATCCCATCTTCGTTATTGTATTTGCTTATGGGGTGTGTGCTCTACCACATGCCTTCAATCAGTATTACTAATACAAAAACGTACAATACGATGCTTACTTGTCGGCCTCTTTTTGCCTCCAACAGAATCCTAACTGTGGTCTCCTTATTTATATATGAGACAATCTGCCTTCTCTTCAAAAATAGGGTCTTGTTTAACAACTTGGACGAGCCAATGTATCAAACCAGGCAAAGATTTAGCTTCAAATTACAGCTGCCTTCTTCGACTCTAGTTAAAGATTCCATTATTTACAACGGTCTCAAAATGTTCAATCATCTTCTTCGAGTTATAAGAACCATAAATGACCTTAGAGCTCTTAAGAAAGAGTTGAAAGACTTGCTTTCTGTGAGATCTTATTATATCTTAGCAGAATTCTACGATGATAGTTTTAATTGAGTAGACTAACTGTAATATCTACGGTATTTTATTGATTTCATTCAATTTAGTTTAAATTGATTTATTTAATTTTATTGACCATGTTGTTATATCCTGAACGTTTGTATTAGGTAGATTATTGTTATTTACATGTCTCTTTTCAGTTCATGTTATCACTTACTTTTAGTGATTTTACTTTTGTGATTTCATTCATACTATTAATATTTCGCACAAGGCTTTGTCAATAAGAATGTATTCTTGAGACAAAAAAGTATATTCGAATTGAAAAAAAAATATCAAGTTGGCGAAGTACTTTTATCCAATGTGTTACAGGGAGATCAACAGGCCTTACACACCTGCCCTGGTGCGAATAGCTGCTAAATTGAAATGGGTCTATCACAATTCAATTCTCCATGCAAGTTTCTGACCACCAAGCGGTCGGTACTGTCTCGACAAGATACCAATGCTAGTGTCAGCTAAAAAGTCACTAATGAGGCGGACAAGAACTACCATGGAAAACCTTAGATTCGTCGAGGAACATTTTTGCTTATTTTAATAAACTGTGTTGTGGATAATCCGCCGACCGGTGATCAGGCGAAAGCAATCCTTCTGGAAGGACATTTATGAACATTCATAACCACTCAACCTAGATACTCCAGCCCTTGCGGAGTTCGAAGCTTTCTTTGGAGAGCTTCAGCAGCCTAAGCACGATGAACTGTGCAACCCAATAATCTCTGATGACTTTTGAACAGTTTGCTTTTCCAGAACCAGACAGACTGAACACTAATAGATGAAAAAACTACTGAATACCCGCCACCATCTGACCAGAGTTTTCAGTTCATGGTGGTAGGGAGAATAGCCGATTCCGGATCTGTTTGTTAAGGGACGAACAGTTCTCTTCCTCAGGCAGAGATTTATCAATTTCTGAAAATTACAGGCTGGTGACAAGCTCAAATTTGTGTTATGAATCGTTTACAAGAATCTTATATACATGAATAGTCTCTGTATTGACTGAGTACTCAAACGGGTATATGAGTAGAGTGGATCAAAAAGAAAATATACTGGAGGAAAGTACCCTGGAGGAAAGCAGAACCTGGTGTGTAACGCAATACTCAATGCAGTATATTATGTGAGGATACATTGCATGAGCTCATCTTTCATTTTCACATGTCTCATGATACTCAACAAAACAGTGGAATGCCTTGAATAACTGATAACATAAAATATATCATCCTGCTTAGCTAAAATCCAAACAAAGGTTTCTCACTTTCAGACGGGGTGTATTTCAGAGCGATCTCCTCAGCCCCTTATTTTCTGCGACTTTTACCAGTAACAAATATGCCAAAAAAAAGAAGTGATATTTTTTCGGGAGAGAGCAAGCTTAAACTTGGAATAACAAAAAATATACATAACTATAGTTCTTCAATCAACTTCAGTTAACCAAATAATAGTAAATGCAAAGGTAGGAAGAAATATGGTAGGGGTACACTATTTAATTGTGAGTATTGAATGTTTTTTCCATGAAATTTTCTTTGTTCTATCATAGTCAGTATGCAACAAAAAATCCTTGTTCATCAACTGAATAGTACAGGATGTCTCACGAATCATGTCTTTGTTGTTGTGAAGCTGAATTAGCAACGTCATTTACAAACTAACGAAATAGAAAAGAGCCAAGAGCTGAACCCTGTGGTACATCTAGTTTCACAACCTAATCATGTTTTATTGCAACTTACTAGCTTCATTCCATCTGTTGTATGATTCTAACGAATTTATTATATTGGCGCTTCTCAACGCACGTTTCACCAACCAAGTTGACGTCATTAGAAGATGAAATATACAGTCTAGTTCATCTCTTGAAGATGCCAAACTTTGTTGGTTAAAATCGCATCACAATGATGTTTTAAAATTTTTACTTACAGTTCTCGATAGTAAGCTTCATCGTCAGAACTTTCTGCTGTAACTCTTCTCTCACTCTTGTCATAATCTCTTTTATGTTTCTCACTTTTTGGTTGCTTTTCACTTTTATCTTTTTTCTCTTTTTCTGATTTTCTAAGTAACTTCCGCCTATAATGTTCCACCTGTTGAGGAAGAGTCCAACCACTTTTCAGCTGCCTTTGTCCTGATTCCAATTCGTCCTGATATTGTACTGCCTTCACTTCTATCTCTCGCAACTTCTGTCTTTTTTCTTCTGTAATGTTTCTGAAACAAAATGAAGGCTGGCTGAAGTTCCAACTTTCAATAATAAGAGTCGTTGATAGACTCATTGAACCACAGCTACCCAGCCCGGATAACCAAAGAGTTTTTTTTAAATCTGCTTTCAACAGATTGTTATTAATAAATTACAGAATTAAAGAGATATGCTCTATGATAAAACTCTAATTTTAAAGGTTTCAGCACATAAATCTTGTACCACAGCAATAATTAAAGAAATTATATATTTCAGGAGAATTAACTTTTATGGCCATTTAAATTCATCAAAAAATTCCATAGGAAATATATTTTATAATAAAGGCACAATTACTGAAACTGTATGATAAGATAATTCTACAGATTGAACTTATTATTTGTAAGCAAATTGAAAAAATCGAACCAGTATAAATGTAACATATGGTATATTATCACGTGTTTAATGGGTGAACTGAAGACATTTTACACACAATGGAAACCTGAAATTCAAAACAAAGTCAAAATATATTTTAGGGTCGAACCTAATTATCCAATAAAACTGGCGAGAATGAGAATAGGGCGCTGTAGTTGCAAACATAATTAATTCATTTCGTATAAGGGCTGGCAATAGTCCAAATTGTGAAAGTTTTGGTTGCATGACAATAATATAATGATTGTACAAGCTATACATGCCTGAAATATATGTTTGATTACTCGCGCAATATGGTGAATTATTAATTTCAAAACCTACGTATGAGATAGTCATTCCAAAAAAATACAAAACATCCCGCCGATAATTCAAGAAAGCTGAACAAATAATAATATTCACAAATAATATTAATATTTTGAAATAATATGGAACTATGATTCTATGATTAATTAATCATTACAAAATCAATAAAAAAGTTAATTTCTAACAGGAACTCATTAATTTCCTGCCAGACCTAAATGATAATAATTTTTCCAATAGTTCATTGATTGAAAAATTCAAGTATATGATCATAAACTACTTTTTTGCATTAGGACTTTTAAAAATTGTTGGGTGTGTGACCACTTTCTTGAAAAAGACCTGAAGCAAATCATTTTTCCAAGGCATTCAATGGTCACTGACCTCGACATATAACTTGATGATAATTATCTTGTACATATCGTTATAAATACTACTAGGAATTCATTTTAACTTAACCCTTAAATGCATGAATTTTTTTTTCTCGCGAAATATCGAAAAGTCAGAACTAATTATAAAGAAGTAACAGTGAAAAATAATAAAAAAAATTAATCTTTATTTTTCAGTCTGTTTTTATAAAAATAATGTTTGTTGCCAACTGGC
>WOGP01001223.1:0-19940 GCA_015342065.1 Leptinotarsa undecemlineata | reverse complement strand
AGTCTATCTTCGAACGAATTATCATTCGGTATATATGTAACAATGTGACGCAGTCAGCTCCCCAAGATTGGTTTGCTAAAACTTTCAACAGATTGATGCCGTTCTGACATGTCTGTTTCAAGATATTAATATGTTTTTTCCATTGAAGTTTTTTGTCAAATATGAGTTCGAGAAATTTCATCTCGTCGACAAATTCCAATTGACAGTTGTTGAAATAATTGCCAAGAACCAAAATTGTTGAATACCGTGTCAATTCAGAATCATGAAAAATGACAAAAGGACTATCAGTTTCATATGCAACTGAAAAATCAATGAAGAAACCAAAAGAAAATATAACAATAAAAAGGTTGAAAAAAAATCATCGGTAAAGTTATAAAAACTAGGTTGTTTTAGAACTGAAAAAGGTGAGATTCAGAGTATCAGAAAAGATGACCAATGAATCAATGATGAAGTGCAAATAACAAATTTATTCAATGAATATTTTGTCGATGTTGTTGAAAATGCAGCCAGTAAAATCAATAGACCCAATAATTATAGAGAAGATAGGACTGTGAGTTGTCACTCATTGTTTCTTCATACTGCAACTGAAAGTAAGGTGAAAAATATAATTCAATATGACCTGAAACCTAAAAAACCCACGGGTTGTGATGAGATTAGTTGGGGATAGAAATGATGTGGCAAATCATAGACCAATACCACTTATAACAAGCCTGGCTAAAGTACTGTAAAATATTGTGTAAGCCAGAGTTAAGAAATTCCGGGAGAAACATCTTTTACTTTCAAACTCCCAATTCCGTTTTACAAACCACAAGTCAACAAAAATGCAATATAATTATTAGCAGTATTTACGAATGCGTAGATGAAGAGGAACCAGTTGCCGGTATATTTCTAGATTTGGCAAAGGTTTTCCACACCGTTCACCATTCCATACTCCTGGAAACCTTAAAGGACATGGGAATGAGAGGTACAACACATGTTTTTTCGAAAGTTATTTGAAACACCTAAAACAACAGATAAAGATATATAATAAAATGAGCCGAACAAAGGGAGTAACATGTGGTGTGCCTCAAGGACAGTGTTGGGTACTTTGTTATTCACAATTTATATGAATAACATATTTCTATTCGAGAAAGAAGGTCAAATCATCAGCATCGTCGATGACACTGTGGTAATTTATAAAGACACAAACTGGTACAATGAAAGAAATTTTACCTAAATTGAAACATGATTGGACTACAGACTGTTTTCGGTAAATTTCAAAATAACGGTTTACTTCACATTCGGTAGCCTTGAGTCGTCTGTTCCAAACTATGATATAACTATAAAAAATTCATTCGCAATAAGAGCAGCAAATGAAATTAACCATTTAGAAATGATGTTGGATCGTTCGTTCAGATGGAAAACTTATGTGGACTACTTAACAAAAAAATTGAGGTGTATTTTATATAGGTTTAAAAAATTTGTTGAATTCTGGAATAAAAAAAGAGTAATAGTCTGTCAACGTTTGATAGAATCACATCTGAGCTACGGAATCATAGATTGGAAAAATGTTTTAATGTAATACAGACCTTGCAAAATAAATTGTTGAAATTGCTACTGAATAAAATTCATAGATATCCCACCGATCAACTTTTTGTATTAGATATTCGACATATATATTATATGCAAGTCATTGTGATACAACACTCAAACAGAGGTGCATTACAACATTGCACACATGAAACCAAAAATAAACAAAGATCTGTTACACCAATTATGAACAAATGTATCGGACAGAGAAGTTATTGGTACTCAGGGACTAAATTATACAACGTCTTGCCAGATAAAGTGAAAAATGAAAATACACTCAGAAGGTTCAAAACTGAAGCTGAAAGATATGTAATGAGTAGGCCAAGAGGGGAGATACATGAATTAATTGACAATTCTTGTTTAAAAATTAACTGATTACATACATTGATTGTGATTCCATAGTTGTGCAATGATGTTTCTTATCTTTGTGATATATTTCTTTTTGTTACACATTGAATCACTATACATATCATCTACTGAAATTTTCCAATGGGCTTTCGTTCATTAGATAACTTTAGATGTACGCACTGATTACCATTTCATGTATTTTAACTATAGATTTAATTTCATCCTTTAATTGCCTCACCACGTACAAACTATCCCACATATAGTTTCTGTGGTTTTATATGTGTTAACTGAAGTGTTTTCAAATTCAACTTGTACCTGTACGATGTTTATGTTAATAAACATTCATTCCTTCATTCATATTTGTTATAAGCTGATATAAAACAATTTGCAATTCGATGTCCAATTCATTATTTTGTAACTTCATTTTTCAAAATACGGATCTTTAGTTTCTTTCATAGATTTTTGGAGCTACGGTAATAACAAATTCAACTATGTATTATAATACAGGTCAATATTTGAAAAACTTAGGTTTATATTGAATCCAATGCATATTCATTGGATTCGTGTTCTTATATCATTTCAGAATACTGACCATTATTGAAAAGAATCTCGTTTATAAATATTAAAAATTGTTATAGGGTATGTGTGTAATTTAGAATGTATTTCTCCTCATGCACAAAAACTATTTATTTTTGCACTTTGTATTTGTTTCATTTCATTAGTAGATCTTGAAACATGGAGGTGAAAAAATTGTGACAGTAATGAAGATCGATTCCAAGTATACATTTCTCGTATTAAAGTGGCTGGTTCGAATATGCTGAACATCAATTCTATTCCAGAAATGCTGTTTTCGTGCAAATGATGTGGAAATAGTTGATGATTATTTGGAACGTTCACCGTAGAGACATTGATTATTGTGAAAGGATTGAATGTTTCAATGATGATTCTATACACTGGAATGACAATATATAATTCCAGCCAAGTCGAATACTCTTCGGAGGAACTTGGAAGTTTCAAGGAATTCTAAATTAAGACATGGGCTGAGAAGTCTCGGGTTTACCACACTAGTCTTATTATATTCATAGCTTTTTCAGTTAGTACTAACTGGAAGTTGTTGAAATTTTATATTCTACTCATGAATTTGTGAGTCATTGTGATAAAAATTAGACTAATTTGGTTATTTAAAAAAAATGGATAACAAACAATTTCGTGTTTCAACTTTACACTCCTGCTTGATGGAAAAAAGTACTAGTGAAGCAAATCAATAGCTTGGAAAGTAAAAAGAAGCTACCTACCTTGAGAGCAGCCTCTAGTGACCCTGAATTTAATAACATCGCCTTGAATAGTCGTAGTTGCAATTCTGTTTACCAGCATAGCATAGATCCAGACATTTATTGTCGATTATATACCTTTCCTAGCCAGAGACGATCCGTAAGAATTAGGTAGTGCATTGTCAAATGCTCCTTCAATATCGGGAAATGTAGCAACTGCAATCTCCTTGTTGTCAAGTGATTGGAAGATTTTCTCTACAAGGTTGTTTAATACTGAAAATATCGATTTGCAGGTTTGATAAGCATACTGGTGATTATTCAGGGGGGATGCATTTAATGACACCACCCTGATGTGTCCGTCCAGTATCCTCTCAACTCCTTTCCGATCCACTTCAGGTATATATACCACCCTTGCTGCCAACCAACTGGGTGGTATATCGTTCCATGCCAGATTAGTTCTATACAATTTTAGGAGAATAGTCCAGTCCGTTTTAAAGAAAAGCTGAAAATATACCATCCACTCCAGAGGATTTAGAGAGCTGAAACGACTTGATAGCCTATTCAACTACCGGTGCTGTGATACCTTCTTGACAACCTCCCAATCGTTTTTTATCGGGCGTTCAGCGCCCTCGAAGATGAGAAGTATGTTGTTATCAAAAGTCAGATTTCCATTGAAGTGGTTTTCTATCAAAAGATCCAAGGTTTTTTTACTAGAGGTCGTGAATTTTCATCGGGTCGTTTAGGCGACCCAATTTCAACAGTCAGCTTTCTAGAGAAGTACATCACAGATATTCTCACAGAACTTCCTTTAGGACTGCCGTTTTGTTTTTCTAATTAACTTTTTGTTTGTCATTAGAGTAGTTTTATGAAGCTCCCAATTACCTGACTCTTCATCTCGATTGAGTAATCGTCGAACTTCTTTTCTTTGTTTTTCCAGGCTTTTGTTCCACTAAGAAAAGTTATGGTTATCTCTTTTAGAACTCAATGGACAGTTTCCATGATAGAATGAGATCACTACTTCATGAAATTGCTCCGTTACTGTATCCATATCATTACAATAGGGAAATTTGGATGGCTACCACGTCTTGGGTGCAGAAGCCTGTGCGTGGAAAATAATGAATACCCTTCCTGATGACCAGACATGTTCTGGTTTTCACCCCAGGACACGCTATTACCTCATGAGGAATATTACTCAGTTCAGTTACTGGGCCAAATAATAATCCATGTTTTGTATAGGTATAACGATAAAAAAACCTTCCAGGTGTTCATCACATCTGAATTCTTCACAATTCCCAAAAAATGGAAATAATAACGTACTGATTTCATCAACTCTCATCTCAAATTTCAATTCATGTTGTGTAATTTTTCTCCATACATTCATTATCATTCATGAATTTTAAAGTATGCTGCAATAGAAATTTCATCTGAAAATAATCCTTCCACGTCACTGTTATTACATACCGATCAAAGCCCAAAAAATTTGTAGTATAAGACAGCTAACATACTGGATTGATGTCTTCAGTAACAGCCATCAATGTTTTTCTCTGCCATTACTCAAACGATATTAACATGTGACTACCGATAGGTGGGTATTTTCTTGTGAATAAAAGAAAGGGGAGTTAGGAGACGATCACATTGATTGATTTACTGTGTAGGTGAAATTTTTTATGAAGAGAAAATACTTTGTCTATTAACAAGTTTTGAACGAAAATTAAACGGATAATTGGGTGAGAAACAGAGAAATCAGTTTTGAAATCTCAAAACCACTATTTCTAAAATAAAAAAAATAATGAAATTTGGATTTCTCCTTCTATAAAATAATGTAGGAATTTTTCAAATTACATTTTTGCATGATCTACACATCTTTGTAAAGGGTTCATTTTGAAATTGATTGCTTTCTTTGGCAAATAGCTACATTTTTTTGTATGGAGATGAAGAAGAATGAAGCCAATACCCCCCTTTCCCAAAAATGTATCAGTTTCACCAGTTCTGGTATGAAATCTTTCTATAAAAATATGTTTTGGGGTTAGTTATTCAAAGAATATTGCGAGTAGTTTAGTATTCGAGAAAATCTGAGTAATATAAGCCAACAAAACAAGGTCCGAATCTGCAATGTAGGGGCTGCTCTATACGTGGAAGGCGAAGTTCAGTAAAAGAAATGGTGAAATTTCTCCGAATTCATTTCTGCAATACATTGAGGAACTTCTGATTGCTAGAAATGATACAGAGGAGGACTAGTGTCAAACTGATAAAGTCCAATTCATCTAATGAAATAGATATGATTATTATCATGGACAGTATTGAGAGTTTTTCACATTGAAACGTTATGAGTTTTTATCAAAAATCGGCCGATTTCATGGATAATGTTATTAATTTACGGGCCAGTGTATTCATCATTTGTTAGAAGTGTTGAAACAGTTGAAGACAATTGAGGTTTTTTAGGAAGATAATGATAACCACCATATGTTAAACTACGGATAGTCAGCGGATCAATTGTCTTTGTCCAGGACAGCAGATTGAGTCATTCCGTGATGGGTGAGAATGTGGTATAGAACTATTAGATCTGTTTGACACAACATATGGACACGATGGATGGACCTCTGTAGGGGATTAGTGGCAGATACCTCTAGGCTCGACACATGCGGTAAAACTACCTTTGCAGTCCTTAGGTGAGATCTGTTTGAATCGAAAGTTATGCTTTGAGATCCCTTCATTGCTTGAATTTTATTTCACTTGGGTAATACAATCACGTTTGGAGCCTAACAGTAAATTACCCTGATTTTTGAAGATATTGATTTCTAAACATTATAGAAAATTTGGTTCCAAACTTTTCCTCTCTCAATATAACCTGTCTTATTCATGATTGAACTCATGATCTCCTACCAGAAGATGATTTACAACTGTGGATTTGATATTTCCATTCAAGAAACTACTTTTACGCTCTCTGATTCTTGGGGAAAAAGTTCTTCCTGTTTGGCCAATATAAAATTTCGGACAAGATCCACAGATCAATTCATATACTCCTGATCTATCTGACACTGCAGTTTCGCCTTTATTGTTTCTAACGAATTCACTCAAACTATTATCTATTCGGTAAGCATTCCTTTCTCCTAAAACGAGCAAAATTATTGGTGGGTTCACACCAAAATTTGATAATTTCCGATCGTTTCTTGAATCTGGGTGGACCTGGTCTATGGCTTATTTTCGTAATTTTGTTAGAAAGAACGCAGTCGATAATATCTAGCTCGTAATCGTTATTGGTCGCGATTTGTTTGATGAAACTCAGGGTGGATGGAATTGACATATTCGACAAAGTTACCTGATTGCCTAGCTGTTCCAGTTGAACAGACTGAAATATCATCTAGGTATCTGAAACAATAAAAAAGGAGTGAATAACTGACTATTATGGATTCAGTTATCTAGGTTATCCATGAAAATTTCAGTGAGCAAAGGACTCAACCGGTTACTTATTATTAGCTCTTTTCTGCATGAATTGAACCTTTTGTAAATAATTTTAAGATAGACAAGTAGTAAGTAAATCCGAAATTTTTCATTTTATCAGTGGACTTACATAGTTTTGTCTAAGAGAAGGTAAACCATCTCAATTGTTTCAATATCTGGAAAAATGGGCAATACAGTTTGGACATCAAACGATATTAATTTAGGGTTTTCAGGAAAAAAATATGTTCCTCATATTACCAACTAATTGATTAGTATCATTTATACTAAATCGCAGCTTGACATTAGTAAAGGTTTGAAATAATTGTATACTCATTTCCTATTACTATTGTCCAGAGAAAAAATCTTGTTGACAAAGTAACTCAATAAATATAAAAGAATATAGTCTATCCATTCCCAATTTAAACAGCAATAAAAATAAGAGTACAGTTATAAACATTTCTTGCCTGTGGCCCCTAGTCGTTAGTAAAAGTGCTATCAAATGTAGTTGAGGAATAGAGGCTAGGCTATCTGGACTGACTGAATACCAATATTTTGTCCGTTTCACAATATTTCTTTATCAAAGCCGTGTGTTCGAGAGGTTAGGTGAGGTAGTGAGTGGTTTTGCAAACAGATTTTTGAACACTTTCTCTAGAGATCAATTACCCTAACACCAAACTGATATTTTCGCACTTGACGTGCATTTCACTAACAAGGTTAGCATCTTCAGGAGAAGCAAATTGATACTGAATCTGAAGACAAGGGTTAGTTGTTTATATACCTAAATTTTTTGGCCGATATGGTCTTTGTTTGTTAAATCATGATTATCCTAATTGATTTTTCGGTAATTAACTAGTGGATCCACTACCTGCAAATGGATTTGTCAACAATAGATAAAAAAAAAAGATTACTATGCCACAATATAGTGGTGTCGTCAGCAAAAAGACTAACTGTTCCAGATACATTTATGATCATCAAATGTTCATCAACAGGAACAATATGGGATCGAAAACCGATCCCTGTGACACACCTGGTTGAAGCGGTTACAAATAAACCTATGAATACTCACATTCGATTTTTATCTCTCACTGTTCACTAAATTTCCATGTGTAGATTCGGAATTGGATATGTTAGTCTGAAAAATTGATTCTCAGCTGGCAAAAGTTTCGGCGTTTGGTAGTTAACGTTCGTAGGTGAAACTAACTGGTAATTATTAAAAAACAATAGAGCACAGATAGTATCATTGTGTTGAATTCAGAAAGTTCAATAACACCAGCTTGAAATAAATATTCACAGATTATCCGACTTCCTTCAAATTATAAAACTTAGATTAGCATGAGGATTCTGGCTTCATAGAGACTTATCTGAAATGTTTACGGAAGTTGATTTTTCTAAACTTTCCCCGCTGAATTACCTCGAAGAACTCTCAAATCTAGTTTTATAAAGTATATCATTGATCCACCTGGAATATTTACTCGAGAGATTTGGTGAAACTAATTTAAAATAAATAAAACTTTGAAATTAGTTTCCGGAAAGTAATGTGGATATACATGATAATAAAATCCTTCGCGTAATAAAATGCATATTTCAGGGTTCGTCGTCAATAGCTAACGACACTCTAGATATTTCTTGGGATGACAACGTGAATCATGGTGAAATAAACTATTAAGAAAGGCTAGGAACAGGAGTATTCGATAATAAAGTGTCTATTTTTCTTCAGTCAGCAATCATTATGAATTCACTAATCATATATAATAACAAATATTACCAAATACGAGTTACTGATGAAGGGAGCAACTTTTCAGCATTAATCAGTTGTCATTTCCTATTGAAACACTTTTTCCACTAGTCATCACTTAAAGGCATACTCATAATTCAGGTAGATTACATTTTGGAGAGTATGGAATGATATGCGAATAACTTTTTTGATTCATCTTCATTTCATGAATGTACAGAAGAGCAGCCGAATTTATTACCGCATCTCTGTTACAATGATACTCCCGACCTTCGAAACCAGGGAATACAAAGCTTTGTGATGCTTGGTTGGCCGTTAGCAGCAAAATATTCAATCCTTCCTGGAGACGTGTGGGGTTCTTTATCGAACAAAAAAAAAAATTAAACCCGAATCGTTATATCAACTATATTAACTTAAACAACCTATAAAGTTTAATAACACTTAATGAAATCAAATCAATCTTAATTGCTTGTCGTTGACAATTGACAGTGTGACAATGTTATGGAACCGGAGCTGGATAAATATCTCAAACAAGAGTCCGTCGATGAAAGACGTTTGACAGTTGAGGAAATCGCAATTAAAAATGATGGCTAGCCTGAATTGAGTAAAGAAAAGAGTGATAGGGTGACAGGAAAAGAAAGAAAAAGAGGGGCTATGGGCTATAGTAGACAGGGGTTAATAATGCAAAAATGCAATTTTGTGAATTGTATGGTAATATTTTGTTCTTAAGACAATTATTCTTCATGAATGTACTAGTTACATGCGCAAAATTCCTTAACATTTTAGTATATATACTGAAAGTGTACACTGTTAACGCTAGAGGTAAGTTGTTTAATTTTGATCAACTAATAGGATTGTTTGAAGTTATCATTTACATTCTTTCTATTTTCAGGAAATAAGGATGTGACTGAACTAATGGTCTACTACTAGATAACTGTACAACTACAAAAAAGAAACAAAACAATTTGTGTAGTAATTCATACGCAATCAGTGAAAACGACCATGCTGAGCAATAAAATAATAGAAATAAAGCACAGTTAAAATAAGGGACTTATCTGTTTCGTTGGTGTCCCATTGAAGTCCTGATCCACTTCATGAGAGTCTCCTAAAAGTTAGGGTGTTTAAATATCACTAGTGCATTGGGTCAATTGAAGCAGAAGCAAATCCCTCAACCATTGAAGCCTTATGACAGCTACCAAATCCCTATTATCAACCAGGTAGAAATGAGAAGGCAGGTTTAGTACTATACTCTACCACCCTACTTCTTGATATATGCAGCAGAACAAATCAAGGGTAATAAAAGAAGGAAACACTCCTGAAAACAATTACTACATTCAAAAATAATGATGATGCTGTATTAGAACAGCACGGAAAACGAAACGTGTGTTTATCATTAATTTCAACATAATTCCTAACCTAATTGGCGAAGTTCAGTAGCCCACTACGTATGACCTAGTCAGGTCCTATTCCAAGGGAATTTTTTTGTTTGCTCTAAAGGAATTTGATATTTGATCAGTAAACGTGTTCAATTACCTTCAAAAAGTAAAAACTAAATGGTTCATATGTGATTGTAAAATCCATCAAGTGGAATTGAGAAATACTATTCTAATTTACGGTTCGAATATAAACGAATTGTCATCGTTACTATCATTATTACTATTATCATTTTTCTCTGGTTGCGCTGATCGGACCCTATTCAAGGCCTGACACATTCGGGAGGGCGCGCCAGCATTGTCAATTAATGAACACTATCCATACTGTGGGAAGTGATTATTATTTATATGTGCTGGTCAGACCCTATCCCTCGAAGCCCCGATACATTCGAGAGGGAGCGCCAGCATTATCAACCAACGACCACTCCCCACACCGTCGGGTAAGTGATCATTGGGTCCGAGAATCATGTGCCCAGAGCAAGCGCAGTGAGTCAAGAATGAAAGCCTTCTGCATCTGTCCGGCTAAGATTTCTGCCTTAGTGCGACAGGCCGGTATGATTTTAATTTTCGAAAGTAGAGAGGGCATCATTTCACCAAGGACTCCAATAGTTAGAACAACCATTTTGACAGAGTTATCTAGATAGAGTATGCGGAGTTCGAAAAGAAAATCTTGATATTTTATCCATTTTTCCTTCTCTTTTCTGACGATATTTGTGTCGCCAGGAGCTGAAAACTCCACGACAAATATCGTTTTGGTCTGGTGGTCGAGAAGGACTACATCAGGCTTATTAGCTTGTATGAGACTGAAGGAGAGGAACGAATAGTTCCAATAAATTCGGCACTTCTCGTTTCCCGCAACGGATTCAATATCCCCCGGAGCTAAGTGCAACACTGGTGTCTCGTCAGTACCGTAAGAGTGTCGTAGATGGTAATATGGCACTCTTAGGGCCGATGTCAATGGATATAGGCCGAGACCACTTATGCTGGACATGCTGACAGCAAAGGCATTAGGCCTCGTGGGCCTGCCGTGAGGCGCCCGAGGTATTATTATTATCATTATCATCATTTCCAGAGATGAACTGGTCGGATCCTGTCGTCGAAGCCTCAATACACTTGAGAAGGTGCGTCAGCATTATTAACCAAACACATCCTGAGGTAACTGAGGATTTGGTCCGAGAATCAAGATCGACAGCCTTCTGTATTCGTTCAATAAATATTTTTTCCCAGTGTGGCAAGCCAGTATGATGTTGAGATTCGAGATACGGCATCATTACATCAAGGACTCAATCAGAACAGCACTCTCAACAGAGCAGTTTCAACAGAACGACGAATATTTTGTTGATCTAACGAACCTGAAGAGCTACATCAGGCTAATTGGCTTGTATGAGTCTGAAGGTGGGGAATTATTAATCAGTTCCAATTGATTCGGCACTTGTCATTCTCCGTAACAGATTTGATACCTCCCGGAGTGAAGGGCAACATGGATATAAAGGTCAGTGTATGAGGGTATTTAGTGCCTAGTGACAGACCCTGCAGCTGGTGTCAGCTGGTGTCATGCAACTATGGTAGAGCAAGATGATGAAGTCAACTTTCTGGCAGGCCATCGTGAATCCCTCAGTTTCTGACTTCAACCCTCTTGACTTGTGGAAAGTGATATTCAGGTTATTTGATAAGTCGAAGTCTTCAATGTTGTTGAAGAATACCTCATGCTTTGGCTCACCTTAATGTTGTAGCAGAAATGAAGTAATCTCGACGGCTCTCCGTTGACTTTTCGCCGAACAGATTACAATCAGTTGTAATAACGTCGTTCAGTATCGAAAAGTAAACCGAGTTTAACGCAGACCATGCAGATCATGCAGGGAAGAGGATCCAAACCCCTGTTGACTTTACAGACTCTATTCAGTATCAATCTGTCATGTGGACATTCACACTCAAATGTTCATGGCCTTCCTGTTGTGTGGGGAAGTACAATCGTAAAACGATCAATTCAGAATGTAAACTCCTATAGAGATGCATCATTTTTAGGGTCTCCACATTAAGTTGATACAGCTTTCTGAGTTCACCTCACAACTCCGAAGGAGTAGAATCAAATCCGTATGGCAAGCATATTTGTAACAACTTTGTTCTTTCCCGACAGTTCCGAATACCAAATCTGTTGAAAATGTTTATTTTTTCTTGGTGTCATTGGCATCGACTGCATCGGTCATTAGCTTCGTGTCTTAGGTAGGCAATTTGAATAACTCCCAGAGCCACCTGGGAAGTATCATGGATATTCACAGTCCGTCAGCATGTAACGTTGCAGATTTATCCCAACTTCAACTAGGTAAAAGTTGGAGTTGTTACTATTATTAGTATCATCCATTTATTGTTCAGAATGAAAAAATCCTGAAGACGATGCAGGTAGAGTTTTTTATTCAGTCTTGAAGAAAAGAAAAATTCACCAGTACCTATCTCCTCAACGATCATATATGGAATTGGGGTTGTGATTTTTTCATTTTTTTCATAATTGAATACAATACTAACATCACTTTGATGGTCTGCGTTTGTTTTGAATTCACGTTGAGAAAGAATTGTGTTGTGGGTCTGCCTACAAATACAGAATTGATTCGAGTTAAAAACTGGATATTTTGAAAGAAATCTCATTTGATCATTAGGAACATTCCTCATATATCCCCAAAATCCCTGTTGCTGTTATTAAAACTCATCAATCACACCGTCAATTGTCAACATAGTAAAATCTCTCTTTTCCCGAAAAATAAATAATGAAACTGTTTATCAAAGTAAACAAACAACCAGCATTATGGAGAAACATTATGTGAAACAAATGTAGCAAAAATATTTTGATTCCAACACACTCATATTTCAATAGTCAACATATTATAAGAAATATATGGCTCCTATTTATGTCATCGTTGAATTCTGGTCAAGCGTATATAAGTAAATTAAATAACCTGCTACTCGTATACCGATAAAAAGTTATGGAATCATATTTCACGCTCATGAACCAAATAAATAAGCGTTTCGCGAACAATATTTCTCATGCTCTAACATGTCTGAGTAGCTGCTGGCTACTCAAGTATATGAATAGACCAGGTGCCAACATTATTTTCGTTCCTTATCGATGCTGAACAAAAGTGTTCCATTTTGTTGACAAACTCACAAAAATACTCACGAGTGAAATATTTTTCAATTCAGGAAAATTTGAATCTCTACAATCAGTTATAAGTAACAATAAATATGTCTCAAGGTTCCAACAACGGTCACATTATTGATATATAATTATGAATATATAAGTCCTTTTAGTTGGAGGAACTTGGAAAAACAACAACAATCTGGTTTGAAGACCGACAATATGTTTTGCGTCCAAATGAGCTTCATATTGAGTTATTACTTTCTTGATTTTACTTTTCTAAAACCAAGGAGAACGTGGAAATTTCAATTCGGGTTATTTGAATTGAATAATGATTCTTTACGAATCAGTAGACGGTTGTCCTGAAAATCTTGAGAAGAAAACTGGATTAAATAATTTAGAAAATACTTGCTACGTGAAAAGCGTTTTACAAGTATTGTTCATGACGAAGAATTTCAAGAACGAGGTTTTAACGATGAACGAGAATGAGAATGTTTCCTACTGATTCACCAAACTCAAACATTCATGCTGTTGCAGTTTCATAAGAATGTATCATCTTTCTCACCAACCGATTTCCTGGAGTCTCTGAAGTCTACTAGATACTCATTAGGTGATGTGGTGCTGCAGGTTTTTCCAGGTTTTCCTGCAGCTGAAAAAGCAAATGCGCCACTGGAATCAATCGAGTTGCCCCGGAGCACCAAATCATTATTTTTGTTTTATAATTTCATGAATTGTGTTACGTTCTGCCAGAATAATTTAGAAAAAATACCATGAAATTATCACCACTTCCAAATGACAATACTATATTTTTAGATTGATTAACCAGGATTCAGCTAACTTTAAGTGTACGATTCAAACGACTTGAATGAGAGCCCAAGTACAGTACAATAAAATAATGGTTAACGAAGTTCGAAGAGGCCAATTAGCCACTAAATGATGAGGAAATTTCTCTCCCATGACGGCTAGTCAAGGGAAAAACTTTCTTCCCTTATGTTGAAAACTTCACAGACCGGATTGGGAAAGTCTCAGAGAAACACGACCTGAAACCAATATTTATACCAACAAAAACCGTCAGCTAAAGACCCCAAAGCACTTTCAGCAACACTAGGGGTATACCGGATTCCTTATAGCTTCGGGTCGGTTCAAATTGGAACCACAAAAAGAACTATAGGTGCCCGTGTTTTAGAACACAAGAAATTTTGTCGACCTTCTCAAACCGATACATCAGCTGTAGCCGAACATGACCGCAACATTATCTAATTCAGAGGTACAGTAATCCTCGATGGAATTCAAAATTAAAATCCAGGAGTGATAGAAAGGCCATAGATAATTTGAATAGAAAAGAAAAGGGAATGAACATTGATGACATTTGGCTACCTGACTGCAATGGTACACAAACAAGGCCAGGTAATGAAATTTAAAAAAAACTAATCCACACCAATCAATCACAATGTATAACCAGGGTCAAACATCAGCGTCGTAGCTACTACGTTGGACACAACGACAATAACAACTCGAGCACCAACTCCGTCACTGAGACCGTACCACATCGCCTTTGATGATGTCCACTACAGTAGTAGAAGAAACTTCAGGCATACTAACCTGCCAAGAAAAGCGACTTCGAAACTTTGCGTTTTTCGAAAACGAGTGTGACATTACAAGATATGTGTAATTGTCTATGTATATGTAATTGTATATGTGTACAGCGTCTAAACCACGTCGGTTATGAAGTGAAGCATTAAATATTCGTGGCTTTCAGTTATGAAAGTTTCATTATGCAGACATAAGTCATTTATGAGAAGTGGACTTATTATTGATTAGGATATATTGCAATGGCACGAGTGTGCCTTCTTATCAAATTCAATAAATAAAAGAATTTCAGAAATCCAATAATTTCACATTATATTTTAAGCTGCAATGAGAAATAAAAGTGAGGCATAATATTTGATGTATTGGTAAGTATCAGTAATGAATAACGTTTTGTTCACTTTGTTCATTCAAAGTTATGAATGCAATCATAACTCTCAAATAATTAAATTGGTGAATTTCAGGGGAAATAATTTTTTTTCATACTTCTGCAACATAGGCAGATGAATACAAATAACCAACCACTCAAACAGAAACATCCGAAACTAGCCGGCCCAACATTCTATATATCCGATGACGTCACGCTCCCTTCCGCTGAACCGCTTCTATGAAGTTGTTGAATCAGAAAATTATTTTCTCCAATACTTTTCAAATCAATCAATTCAATTTTTCAAGTATCCAACTTGAAGCTTCTTACATGAAATTGTAAAAGAAATACTGGCTCCTGGACCAAATACAAACAGGCCTAAGCCCTCATACACTGACAATTCTTTCTCAGTACCTCCAAGATCACACCTGCCACAAGAGAATGCAGTTCAACTAGTCATTCGAAGAACAACGTTCTCTATTTATTTTAGTCATGAATATGGCATATTGAATTGTTTTAAGTGGGAAAGGGATCAGTTTGCGACGTAAATATTCAAGCTATGAACCTATACTATTCTAATTATTGTTAATGTTGGTGTACAATGGAAAAAATGTTATGAAAATATCTCTAGGAACATATTATAAAATTATCTTTTCATATAGACTCAATTTACTAGAAACTGTTTTTTTTGCGAATTAGAAATGAAAGTTTTTTTTGTGATTACTGTGACAAACATTTTTTTTTTCAATTATATGAAACATATTACGATGCATTTGTAGATACATTATTTGTTTGTTTGCAATTTCCAGTGGATCAAATTTGAAAATTAATAATACTTTGGGAAAAATTCTTCCAAAGGTTCATGGTAGTAAGTACGTCTGCAAGAAAGTAGTTGTTTTCACACAAGTCATTTTATGATTTATACATTTTCGTTTGGTGTTGAATCGTATAGATGTATAGGAGATTGAATTATCTAAAGTATTTCAGTTTCCGGGTATTATTGAATAATGATAAAAATTCTATTCTAGCTCTTTTGATTCCCGAGGTAAAAAAAAGCTGGAAAATTTCTAACTCTATTTTTGTTTATGATTTTTGAAATGATTTCGAAAATCTTTCTCAACTTTGTCGAATGAACTTTCAATCAACAATCAAAATAAGTTCATAGATGTAGAGTCTTGAATGCGGATCTTTATTTTGGTAAACAATTTTTTAAACGGCAATATTCATATTCTAGAAGTCGAATTATTTTTCATTATACTCAATTACTTCCTTAATTTGATGACAATCGAATGACTGATTATATTTTTTTATTACAGTCTTGATAATCGTACAAGTGAACATGTGTTCACAGCTCAAAAAATTCATTAACATTCCAAAGTGAAGCATCGGATACCTCAAAGGCGTTTTTTGTCCCAACTCGCTAGTTCTATGGAGGTTTCATCACGTCTCAAGGCCTCCAAAATTCCAATAAAAACTTTTTTCACCCCCAGTTCAAATATCGCGGTATCCAATGATTTCTGAAGGTTACGACCTCGCGCTTGAGTCACTAAGTGAAAAAATTAACCTCAGATATACTTCACTAGAAATATGAGATAGTTGTGATATCAACAAATTATATGCACTTCATGCTTCATTTCTCAAATAAGAAGTAACTGTTGAAGAAGTTTCTGAAAAAGAGCTTTGGTATATGAAAAATATAAGTATTGCTTTTGACACAAGAGATTATCTCTGATTCTCAATATCTGACACTTGCATAGAAGTCAATGTCTGTTTTGACAGTTTCCTGGAGTTACCATTCTGTTGAAGATATTTCCAGATATAACCTAAATATTTTTAGAAACTTCCCATCTTTTTTCAGATACTGGGTGCACAACAAATTGGAAACTTATCATTTTCCTCCTTGGTTAATGGATGGTGATAGATTCGTCAATCTGGTACTGTCCCGTGAAAGTTAATTTTCTGTAGGTAGACATCGCCATCACATCTGGAACCAGTTAGGGTAGGGTTAGGTTAGGTCTAAAGTGAGTGGGTGTATTCGACCTCCACCGTAACCCGTAACAATTCAATATCGTAAATTTCCGCTTGAAATACAGTCGCATAGATTCCTAGGCAGGTAGATATCTCTGTCCTGAGTCTGCGACTAAAAACAAATGCACCAAAACGGGAAGGTGTTTTTGATCCATCTCTGAACAAACAACTATCTGCTCTTAATGTATCCTTCTCCCGGAGGATCCAGTCCTCTCTACTCGAAAATATTACTTTATAAAGCAGTTCGTAGTTGACAGTTGAAGGCACAAAGTCAGAGGTCATTGAATTGATTTATAATTGGCAATGTGCAGAAGTCTGTATGCAATCCTTCGATCCTCTCTCTCTCCATAAAAATGTGTAGAGGAGGTAGATCTAGAAGAATTTCCATGGCCGCTGACGGTGTCGTACTGATGGTACTACTGAAAGCCAGACAAGCCTTTCTCTGTAAGCCAGAGAGCTTCGTCTGGGCCGTTTTCTGTAAAGCCTTCTGCCACCAGGCAATTGCACCATAAGTGATCATTAGTCTGACAATCATCACATGTATCCAATGGATTTGTTCGGAACATAAACTCCAAATGTTATCACAAATCCTTCGACGTGTTTATAGAGACAGTCTGGCTTTGTGTAAAACTTTCTCCAAGTGAGCGCTCCAGGTGAGTCTTTTATCAAGGACAATGCCAAGAAATTTCACCTCCACAGTTTTGCTGGAGTTAACAGACACCTGCTCCCTCAGGCACCAACTGTGAACAACGTCCAACGTGCTTTGGAGAATATTACAAGCCACCCTTCCCGACGTGGACCTTGCCAGGATGACAGGGTCGATCACAAAAGGAGAGACAATACACCACCTTGCGGGCAGCCCCTGGTGATCCTGAATCTAATGGCCCCATTTTGAAGAGTCGTAGTTCTGTTTACCAGCATGGCATAGGTCTAGCCAGTTACGGTTGATTCTATATCTTTCCTAGCTAGAGACGATCCTATAGATTTAGGTAGTGCTCTGTCTGATGCTCCTTCAATATCATTGGGAGATTTTCTCTTGACCCACTTATTCAATCTGATACTGTTTCCTCATTATGAATGTTATTAAAGGCTCAACGCTGTGGTACTGCAGAGAGACGTTCAGTTCCACATATCCGTGGTGCCTTGTACGTACAAGGCAAATGTTGGTCTATAAGTTTCAAAATTTTATTAATTTATTTTTTTCCGGAATTCAAATCTGGTATCATTTTTCAATACCGTGAAAATCAAATCGAATGTTATAGTAAATATCCAGCAACGTAATTTATTTTTTTCGTCGCTGTTGTTGCCATTATACCATCTGCTTTCGTTAGAAATGATATTGTAGCTTTCGTGAAATAATGACTCACTTCTTCAGTGAGACTAGAAAGTTCCATAACTATTGGGATTGGCAACCAGTTTACCCATTCATAATGAACTCGAAACGTTGCGTGCTATTTAGCACTAAAAATCTCGCATGTCGTTGTGCGACTTGTATATCTTTTGACAATTTAATAACGGTCATTTGAAAACTTATCGCCTTCTTGTTGTGAACAATACCTTGGAATAACTTTCGGAGGTAGTTAAATTTTGATCGTGATTAATTTCCTTTTCAACAAACGCCACTCGATTATTGTTTATGCTGAATTTTATTCTCTGTATTTCCTACCCGAGTTATTCAGTTACGGATACTTTTAAGAGATTCGGAAAAGATATGTGAAGAATTTTAATGGTACTGTTGAAATGTTGAACAGTCGACACATTCTGAAGGCATTTCAAATGTATTGTCTTGGTTTCATCGGTATTAATACAATATAGATGTTTTGCGTTTCAAGGAAATATATTCAGGAGACTGTGAAAAAAAAATGAATTATCGACTATTGGAAATTCGATACTATCAATTGATGATCTGATTGAATCAGGTACATCTGAATAGGGAAGTTTCCTAAATATTGTTGCTGAGATTTTGTTCCATTGATCTCAGAGGAAAATCCTTGTGATGCACTATTTGGTGTAGTAATGAATATTACTGGAGTTTTATCTCAACACCAAACCGTTATTTTCAACACTCCGACACGTGTTTCAATCTTCCCCTTGGAAATGATCACTTGGTGTTTGAAACACGTGTCGAAGTGTTGAAAATAATAGTTTGGTATTGGGATAACATGTCAGTAATATATAGAAGGAAAGACAAACATTAACTCAAATTGACGGCAATGGATACATAGTCTTGAGGTCTGTAGCGCAGATTCAACACGTTAGCTGCAGAAAAGTTTCCACAAACATGGGCATGCCAGTCTATTGTCAGCAATATATGATGAAGACCCAATTAGTACCCCCAGCACATACACCTCTACCAGAATTTGTATGGTCATGACTCTCAGTATCAAATCAATTTTTGTTCATGGGTAAGTAACTTGGCAGTGGTAGAGGATCATTTTTGCCATATACCTATTCACAAATTAATCCAATGGATAGATAACCTGGTAGAGAACACATTAATAATTGTCTAGTAGGGTCATCGGATCAACCAGCAATAATTCATTTTCATGTGAAAAATATGGTTCACTACTCTCCACATGTGACTTCTCAAGATATTGTTGTAAATCAAGACTGAAAGAAAATAACGCCGGTCACCGCTGGTACCCATAAACGAGGCGTGACGTGGCTAAGAGCGGGCGAGTGAACGATGATACCCCGCCACTATGGAAGCAGCGAGAATCATGCTGTCGACTTCGGCGGCACTTTGTCGAAATTTCTAGGCATGCTATTACGATATTTGAAGACTAGCCACGAGGATATCAACATAGTCAAGTGTGCGTTACAGTGCGGTACGCGAAGTGATTTGGTAAGGCGATAGACTGTTACCTTTTATTGTTACTACTCTTCTTTTTGGTACTCTTAATTGTTGCTACCTTCAAATCTTCCACTACACTTTCCACTTCTCGAAATTATTCAATGTAGGATCCAAGGTGAATAACTACTATAAGAAAACCTCTCAGGAAGTGGGTTGATTAAAATCCAAACACTATGATGA
>WOGP01001222.1:0-19949 GCA_015342065.1 Leptinotarsa undecemlineata | reverse complement strand
GAATATGCCATCCATTAAATTTTCAAAGTGATACGTTGTCTGGTTCACCAGAAACGTCTAATGTGCCATCCACCGTGAATCAGCCTGTATAAATGAACACTGGAAAAAAATTTACCTTGGAACACACGCGACAATACCTGGTTTAAACGAGGGATTATTCGAAAAACCAACCGGAAAACTGCTCTAATAGAATATAAATCGACTCAGAGCGATTGAAGGGTCGGATACCTGAGAAAATAAGTATAACAATAACCCGAGCTGAAGACAATGCATTAATTGCAGAGAAGCAGTTCCGTAATATTTTATGAAATGTGAAGCACCGGATCACATGAAACTGTTTAATGGACAATTAAATTAAAAAAAGTAGCAAGATTATTAGAATGGGTGTCATGAAGAATGAGATGAAAAAACCGCAATAAGCGTAGAGGCTGCAGTGTTTTTCTGAGACTTGCAAGAAATGGACAAAGATGGTAATATTCATATTTCTCATTCATATATGAATAAATTATTTTTGGGGGACAAAATATATTTTCTATGGCCTCCGTAATCTCGGAGAGATAGATGGGTTTCTCTAGTTTCTGCTTGATTGGAAAAGTCCCTTTTAACTTAGATCGTCCTTTATATGAAATGAAGTTCATTTAAATCAATAGTCAAACACTTTTCAATGGCCTTAGCATTATAACGTCATACCAAACAAATCGTTCTCTCATATCCAGGAACACGAAACTATTATAGTGTAGTAGTATCTCCGAATGAAAATAAGAAGCAGGAGGTCAACATAGGTTGCGGCAATTAAAGCAAACGCCGGTCGATCTTGAAATTCCAAGATCGCACGATAGTTACTATATACAAAACGATCATTATTCGATATCGTCAGTGGAATCATCTTTATTGTCGGTACAATGGTAGATCAACATTTTCGATATGCAGCTTAGTGAACGTGGGTCAAAAATGTTCGAATACTCGTTTTTGAGCCATATATGGACGACTAAAAATAGGTTTTAAGCGGCAATATATCGATGAAGATAATGATTATGCATATAATTCTATCACGAATTTTCGCTGATTATATTGATTATACCCATATTCGATTTCTACGAAAGCAAATTTTAGTTCTTCAGAATGGATGTAGCACCGATATAATCATAACATTTTCTCGGAGGAAGTACTTGGGTTAATACACATGAGTGAAAATTAATAAAAATTTCATTTTGGGATCGAGAAGTAGTAGTAAGTAAATATCTCTAATGATTCAAATTATTGCAACCCCTTTGGTGTATATTTTTTTGACGATGGGTCAATTTTTTACAATAATATAGAAGTTACAAAAAAAATTAAAATGCTGAAGGGGTCTATCGATTCTATGGAACTAATAAATTTTTGAAGAGGTGGTATTAGCCAGGTAATATGTTTTCCAGTATCCTACTGAGTGGAATAATTGGAAGAGATAAATATTGTGAATATCATTCAAAATATTCATTTCTTCGTGTGTTTTATCTCTGCTCGATACAGTTATCTTGGATTCTTGAATCATGTTAACCAGACTAGTACATATGGGATGGTTATTTCCTGTTTAGGACTTTGTTGACGGGTCGGAGCTGGCAATTCTTCATTATGCTTTCTACTCATAGTTGAATGGTTTCTCTCAGACGAAGGTTGCTTCAGCATAGCATAGAAGGTTGCATAGACAGCTGGATAACGGAAAAACATATTTTAAACAGATTTTTTAAACAGATAGCGCAAAATTAATCAGGATACCAAATGGCAATGTAGTCTTGGTTTGATCTGCCTTGCACTAATGATGACTAATACCCTAAAACCAAACTGTAAAAGAGCACTTCATTAATGATAGCAAAGTCCTATAAGATGATCCTTGCCAGGAAACTTGTAAAAAAGTTTCTTGGATTTTTTTATGCCAAATTTTACCGATTGGGAAAGCTGAGAAAAATAATTGTTTTATTTTTTAAAATAATATTTTTTGTTAGTGCACTCATTTCTAATTCAACCACCAATCAGGTGATTCCCAAAAGTAACTTAGGGTGTTTTTCAAAGACAAAAAAAAATTCGTCTCTCTGAACTTAGTACTTTGCAATTTCAAAATCAGTCCTTTGTAGTGATTCACTCTGTAATAGGAATGGTTCTCCGAGATTTTTTAGTTAGAAATATTTCTTTTGTTATCTTCAATTCTTTTATGAATTTAATATATAGATACATCTTCGATTCGTTTATCTATTTATTTTATTTTTGTTTTTCGAACAGACATTACTGGTAGGGTTAATACCACTTAGACATTATAAAACAGTCGTTTTGTACCTAACACAACGAATATATTCCAATACACTGTATCATTTATGTCACGCATGTTTTGCAACTTTCACATTCCTCGCTTGTACACGAAACAATAACATAATGTTCTGCAGATTATTACTAGAAAATGACAAATTTCAAATACTGATCACTTTGGGATCACCCATATCGCTTGAGAAAAACTTCCGTTGGTGCCATCTATGGAAACGCTTGCGAACATCTATGCGCATACTTGCGACTGGTCTTTCCTTGTCTGAGCACTCTGGTCTCAGGTGAACGCACTTCGTTGGCTTTATGCCTTTAGGTCGTCCGCGACCTCTGCGTTCACGATCCCACTCGACATTGCCGCTAGCAGACGAATCTCCTCTTTTGAAAAAGTCCCATTTCTTTTTGAAGTACAAGGCTATTGTTCCCTTTATTAGTTAAGTGAACGACGTTGCCGACTTTGAATACTGTTTCGGGTTTTAATTCACAGATTTTTTTATATTCAAGTGACGTGACAAGTAAGATTTATTCACTTCACCGTTTCTTTCGAGTACCTACTTGCATTGTTGCATATGGCAACGTTGGTGTTACTAGGCGCAATCTGAAGGTTTCCCTCATAAACTTTATTTTTTGACGGTTTGGTGGGTTTGCATTTGCGAACAAATTGGATATATAATGAAGCGAAATCACACTCTATTAATTTCGTTGCTGATAATTTCAACATATGTCAGTATGTTTCAAATCGCTTCTATACACACTATTATGGTATCTTGATGAGAAAAATTTGGAACCTCTGGCTAGAATAGATCTATTGAAAACACTTTTCTCTCACCAGAACAAAAATGCTGTATCTCGACGCTTGTTTCATCTCCTGATGATGCTAACTCGTTAGCGAAACGCGATTCAAGATACACCAATTTTGTTTTGGTGAGGGAAAAGTCTTTTTATAGACATCATTTGATAGATAGGCAGTACTATGGTGCCTTTGAAAAATATACCATATGAGGGATAACAAAAAAATTGTATATTGCATCAAGAACATCTCAGAAAACTGATATGGCGATGATATCTCGTTTTTCATTCCTTATTGGCGGTGTCTTTTCTCATATCAATATCAATAACAACGTCTCTAGTGTCTAAAATGGAATAGTTCAGAATATTTGTTGATTGATACATGAAAATATTTTACTTAGTGTAAAATTATCTCTGTAGATCTATTTTCTAGAAACACATATACATTTTTTAATCGATGTAACCACCAATTTCATTCCTTTTGTATTTAAGGAACTTGTAGGAAATTATGCATATAGGTACACATTATTTCAATGGCTCAATACGAAGATGTCTTTAACATTATTCTAATTGAAGTTTTATACAAAAATGCCAAGAAATAAAACTAATAACAAAGATATAACGACAATTTTCTTTTAAGAATAAAAACACATTATCAAACGGTCGAGATTTGTTTACATAATTTTTTTTCTTTTGGAAAACATGCATGTCGAATATTGCTCACTGATGTGTATTTTTATAGGTACGTGAGCTATACAGTTCCTATTTTTTTCTGTTAATGTCAACGTCTTCGACAGTCATGGTCATTAGACTCATGCTTTTAGTAATATAGTAGAATCAATCAATCAACTAATATATAAATTATTCCGAGCAAAGGTGGAAGGTGGATTCGAATTCAAAGCTGTTGGATCAGACTAAAGACACACCTACCACTGGTCTCATTCACTGATAAGTTCTTGACTAAACGTTGGCCAACTTTATGCTTTAGGTATACTACTTAGTAGTCGAGTATTCATAAAGGCTTTGTTAAATCGTTATTTATTTTCAAACAGGTAAAAACCTCATAATTATTCTTATGAAAATGTCAATACAGTCAAAATCATAAATAGAATTCTAATATTTATACGTGAATACACTTGTTATGATTGTTATGATTGAACTATAGTCGAAAGTCTCGGAAAATGGCCCTAGACTAGAATTAAAATTTGATTAGTCGTTCTAAGAATGAAAAATTAACTTTTTCACAATATTATTTGGTTTTTCTCGTAGCAGAGAAGTCAAAAAATCTAATATCAATTACTTGAATTAACATGCTCGTCATGCATCAAAACCGCTTCTCGCGCATATGCAGTACTTATCTGTTTCAAGGTAAAACATTAATAAACATTCGAATTTTGCTACATAAAAAAACTTCTATTTTTCCTTACATCTTTCTATCCGGCAACGCCGCGGTACTAATCTCTTTCAAAAAGTCTCTTTATGCAGCACAAGGCTATTGTTCTCTTTATGATTACGGTGCAGCGGAGTGATAAATAGCCCAGTCATTATCTAATGAATGATGACATGTTCAGGCACCATTTAAAGAGCGTTCACACGTTCGCCGTTCTACATAGCTCCAGCAGAGACAGAAATTATAAAGAAAGTTAGTCCATAAAACACTCGATAATGCACTGACGTTAGCGATTGTTTCGAAGTCATCCACACCTTATCTTTAGTCTGGAATGTAGTTTATTTTTCATACATGCATCAAATGACCTTCTCTTGTTTTGATTCTGCCTGAAGACTTTCATAGGAGTTCCCATTGGCGCCGGAGGGCTGGATAAATTCATTGTGGGGACAAATGAAATTTAAGTATGTTTAGGTGACTCTATACAGTGCCACTCTAAAGAGTCACTGCGAATAAGTCAATTGATATTGAGACTATATGTGATGGAACTGGGCCAACGATGAAAATCTATAACGTCGTCTTAATGTAATAAATGTAATTTAATAAAATAAATACTAAAGGGAAGAATAATCCGATTTCAAATTGTTCACAAGTTTTCAATAAATTGACAGAAAAAATAAAAAAATCAAACAGTTCATATGTTTCCAAAAACATTAAAGAATGTTTTTTCTTCAATGATCATAATCAAATTATAATTATTTTTATGCTCATATTTTCTTATTGTCACAAGTTGTTATTAATTTTTGTCTAAACATGTTATTAACTTCCTTTTACCAGCATAATCGTGTCTGGAAGTTTTGTAACAAATAAATTAAAAAAAAACTTTATAAACTACTGACCTATCCGACACTGAAGTTTTGCTTCATTGTCTTTAAAGAATTAGTTGAAATTATTATTTGTTCTGTTCTTTTGAAAAAAAAAAGTATTTTCAAATGGTAACGTTAATAACAGACGACGTGACTTTTCTTCAGAAATAATTAATAAAGAAGGCAATAAAGTTGCAGTTCTAGACCATGTTGCCTTGGAAAACCCACAGTATTTGACTAAGTTGTTTCCCTAGGACCAGGTACAAACGATTTCAAAATTAATACATTGATGTATGTAGCCGTTACTACGTGGTAGAAAATCATAATGAAGAAAAGAGAAATGAAACTTCAAACTTCAAAATTCTTCATCGACACAAATTTCACCTACATGAAATGAAAATTATTCATTGAACCCAGATTTGGATAGAGAGTTGAATTTTATGAAATATTTTTAGAGGGCTTTAACCGTAATCTGTAAATCCAGCTTTGTTGAACATATTATTCTCCAAAACTTGTAGATACCTTTTATTTTAATCGGCAAGTAAATCGTCAAAATTTCCGATACTGGAGTGATTTAGATTCCAATAAAGCATGTCAAATGCACATTCAATATCCCCAAAAACTAAATGTTTGATCAGGAATTTTGGGTAGTCATAAAGGACCATTCCTTTTGGAAGAAAACCTAAATGATGAATGATATTTCGCTGACTAATCGACTTATGACAAGCATTTACAATACCATTCATTTAGGATCCTCTATTGCATACTACCTGTGCGACAGTTCCTCAAATACTTCCCGAGTTGATGAATGGAAGGAGAGGTTCAACACTGATTTTTTTTGTATAGAGATGGTGAAATCAAAAGTCTACGAGACACACTCGATTTCTGTAGATACTTTACGAAAATAAATTACTTGGTGCAAGGTGGCGAATGTCAGGGAGGAAACAGAAGCTCGTATAACTATTTTTGCCATGTTTCATTTCCTAGTTCGACATGAAGTAAAGACTTGAAGTATTTTATATTTTCCGGTATTCCTTATCTTTGTATTATCAGAAATGTTACAGGGTTACACACAAAATTGAAAGACCTTTCAAATAAGGTGTCACTCGACTGTTAGTATCATTCGAATGCGGGTTGTTATGTGAAGAGGATGGCTGACAAGTGGTTAATTTTTACGTAGAAACGTGACAATATGAAAACTGAAGTTGAAGTGATTTTCGATTTTTTACATTCCAAATATCAAATTCAAGGAGGCTCATTTTAACTGGAATGAACTGTATATTATGAATAAACGTATTTCGGAAATTCTGTATTATATGCTGGAATCATTTCACAGTAGAGTTACAACGCACGAAGAAACGTACTTGTGAACGTACTTGAACTAACATTGAATGAATATGAAAAGTAATGAATACTCATAATGTCATTACAATTTGTTCAACCACGTTCTAGACCTTTGGTGGCAGCAGTTATCAAACAATGTGCTTTCGGAATTTGTAGTAAAATTATCATGTAACTACCAGTGTCCTTGGGCTAATACGACTGCTAGTAAAATTAGGCCCGAAATTGAAGAATAAGGTCTTACCGAACGGTGTGGCAAAATTGTCAATGGTTATAGATGTCAGCGCGCCGTCTGTGGTGTCAGGGATTCAGGGAAAAGACCCGACCGACGAAACATTTTCAGTTAAACAAATAATATGTAGTCCTCCTCTTCCACCAAAGTAAGACGATATTCGTCATGGAGTTCTCAATACCGGAACGAATGTCGTCTGAATCAGATTAAATTGGCTTTAGAACTCTGTGGAGTCTATTCAGAATGGTTTTTCTGATTATTGGAATCCTTGATGGAATTATACTAACCCAAATTTCACAAACATGCGGGCTTGTCGCACTAAGGCGGTGGGGTCCATGATTTTCGGATGTGTGGTGTCATTCGTTATTGATGCCGGCGCGCCTCTGTATTATCGAGGCTTTGGAGAAAGGGTATGACCAACGAAATATTCCTGGGAAATAATAAAGGTGTTAATTTTCTATAGTACAAATATATTAAATAAATTACCCATGTGGTAATAACGTCAAGTTTTCCTTATCAACTTATGATAGTTCAATATTACTAAATGTAGAAAACAATAATACCTACATACATAACACTGAAAGTAAAGAATGTTGTTAAATATTTCACATGTGTTCAAAAAATAAATATAAAGAAACAAAAACTGTGTTCGTCCATTTCATTGAAAGTCATTTTTGTTTCAGATGACCATTCAGATTATGGGAGCACAGTTAGCGGAAGCACTGGAAAATCCCCCGGACCTATTTTTCCAGCGCCTACTTTTACTTTTCCTGGCCAACCACCACCTGGAACAGTCCTCACCCATAAAGCTGCCGTATACTACCATCACCAACTTAGTTTACAAGAGGATCAAGGAATCGATATGACACAGGTAAAGTGCTGTTAAAATGTGAATGTGAAATTCAAAATGATGAAAGAATGTCTTCATACTCCCAAACTTTAATATAATTTTAAAGATGTTACACTTCTCATTCAAGGCATATTTAAAACCATATATACTTCTCTAATAGGGTGGGTAATTAATTAATCAATATTTTCTTTAGTCTCCCGGTAGAGATAGTCCAGGTTCATCAAGCGGAAGTGCTGGATCTGGATCCAGACACAGCACAGCATCTCTAGACAGTGGAAGAGCTTCCTACCACCCTCTCAGTACTGCCGGAAGGAGTACCATAGGATCTTCAAATAGCCCAAGATGTTCTCTGAGCTCCTGTTCCATTGGTTCGGATCAAGGCCGTATTGAACGAATGATTCATCAAGGAGTACCAGTAAGTAACTTAACTATAACTTGTTTTGATATAGTGGTCGTACAATACTCCTAGAAAAGGTGTATTCATGTACAGTAACATGTAACTAAATTGTTAAAGATAGAACAAATAGTAAAACAGAAACTAATTCCAGACTTTTTGTGACGTTTATTAAAATAAAAATCATGTTCTGAATAAGAATCTTTACATAACAATTATTTATTTGCAGGACCAAGAAATAATTCATTCTTGGCTGGTAGACTTGCAGTTTGAGGAGTATTTTCCACTCTTCATATCAGCTGGATATGATTTACCAACAATAGGAAGAATGACCCCGGAGGATTTGACTGCTGTAGGAATTAAAAAACCAAATCACAGGAAGAGGCTGAAGGCTGAAATTGCACAGCTCAATTTACCAGATAACCTGCCTGAATTCATACCGGTAACCATTCAATTTTATGGTGCTTTTACCATCCTATTCTAGCAGTAGATGATTGATGAATATACCTTACAATATTATTTGATATTTGTTTAATTTTCAATGTAGAAAATAAATATAAACTGTATAATTATAGGCTACTAAAGAATTAAAAACTTTGGAAAGAAATAAATGGTGAAAATTAAATATTGAAGTTATTCTTCACGACTGAGAACTCTATAAATTTGTAAGAAAGTTTATTGCTAGTAAAAATCAAAGTTTAAAAAAATTTTGAATATAATTATCTACATTCATAATACGTAATGAGATAATAAGAAGTTCAAACTTAACTGTCTCAATATCATCTATTGAATTATTTAGGGTTCTTTGGAGGAATGGTTGAACTTACTACGATTAGACGAGTATCTTCCAGCCTTTTTGGATCAGAACTATCAGACTGTAGATGACGTGGCACAACTCACATGGGAAGATTTGGAAGAATTCGGAATAGTTAAACTAGGGCATCAGAAAAAAATTATGCTAGCCATCAAACGAATCAAGGACATCAAGGCAGGAAAAAGAATACATACAGATTCAAATAGAATTTATGCTACACAAGTAAGTTATTTATCAATGAAGCACTATGTGCCTGATCTCTTAACTGTACCCTTTTAGAGTTTATCCCTTGTTCGGTAATTTATTTTTCATTCCAATGCATTTTTCTATACTTTGAGCATGTTTCATAATTCGATCAAAATTCTGAAGGTGAATGTTCATTAGACTCTCTTTTGATATTTCACATCAACTACCAATTATCAATTCAATATGTTTTCCTTTAATTTCCTCATCACTCTACCCACAAATACACTAGTTATTTCAACACAACATGTTCAAAGTACTAAAAGTAATGATTATAATGGAATTGAAGTTGAATGTTGAGAACATATTTTTTACCTATTTACTTCAAAGCAACACTGTTACACTGTTTTTATATGATTTATTCCTATGGTATTTTGGGTGTCAGGCACATCTTTATATTCCATTTATTTGATAAACCATTTGGAACATCTTATAAATATTATTTACACATTTTTCTAAATATCCTTATCTTATCAGATTTTTAAACAGATTTATCACAATATGTGTATCTGTAATCAGTTGTAGTTTTAAAATGTAATATGAATTTGTGCTTGAGATTATGAATGGTCCCCTACAATCAAAATCAGATGTGAAACATCAATATTTATTAACTTTGCTGCACTAGTTGCAAGCCCCCTGTTCCTAACCTCTTGAAAATGCTTCAATCTATGAAATCGAAACCCAACTAAAAAATGCAAATATCGAAATTTGTAACAGAAAAATTGATTCAAACAACAGTAGATTGAAGGAAAGATTAGTGAAAAAAAAAGTCATCCTTGAAAATTGGAGCATGCATGGCTTCAGATACAAAAATTGTTTCCATCCTCTCATCACGTATATGTTTGTTTAATAAATTAAGAATGTTGGAGTAAATTTCTGTCAAAATTTCAGTGAATACAATCGAGAAGCATTAGACTTCTGCTGCGGATGAAATTGCGGCCAACTGATTTTTAGTAACTTGACCTTTATTTTATAGTGGAGAACAACCCCTGAAAAGCCTCATTAAATCCGAATGAATTTTTCCTATTCTGAGTCTTAAGTTTCAAAAACTGTTTTATCAGATATATTCCATAATAAATTTATTGTATTCTTGTACAGAGTTTTGTAGCAAACATGATAATAATTACAAATTTTCACAATATGTACTCAATTTCTAATACGCATTTCTCTACATAGTAGTTTCCTCACTTTAACTAGTGCCTAAATTTTGAAAATTTGTATTTATTATCATGAATAGCGTCAACGGGTCTGTATATTGAAAGAAGGTATAATAATCCAGGTTATCCTATTATCGATAGTTTCGGAAAGTTGTATTTTTTTGAAACTTTGATGTTGAATAAAAACGACACTTGGATATGCTTGGACTTTTAAAAAATTGTTCTCCATTATAAAGAAAGTCTAATAAGAAATTCATTTGGTAAAGAGAACAGGATCCAATTGTCCTGAGTTAGCGGTTATTTTAGAATGATTTGTTTGTAACTTTGGTTTTCCATCTTTTATATCACTAAACAGATGAGGGGTAAATCATATCCGTGATGAACCACAAATATTCGAATAAAAGTCAAAGCATTTAGATAAAGGAAATTGCTAAAAAAAAGTCGATAGTTTTTATTTACTGATATTGTTATCATCCACAGTGCACCCACAGAAAAATTGTATAACTTCTAAATTTACAGAAAATTGTAATAAAACTGAACAGACAAAAGAATAGAAAAATATGTTTGAATAAAATTGAGAAAAAGGTATATCCAACTTTAATAATTTTGCCTCCCTCATATCTCTATTGTTGAAAATAGGATTTCGAGCAACATTGAAGTGTTGGTGAACATGCCAAAAAAAATTTGCCAACAAAAATATTGGTTTTATATGTGAGTACTAATGCTTTTTATACGTAAAAACCACGGCTTTCAAATATTCTTTTTACAATTACTTTTGGAGTTTTTTCAAATAAATTGGGGAGATGAAGTTTTTGGGGATGCTGAATCTGAAATCTGTATTGGTTAATATTGATCGCCTATATAATTTTGAGAGGAAACTATATAACCTAACCTGCCCAGCTCTGGAATCGTATGTGTAGACCATTTTCTGGAATATCCTTTATGGCAGTCACAATGTTATACTGAAAATATTTCATTGGATTGGTTTACTTATTTGGATTATATTTCAGGAATCATCTCTATTCCTTCAAAAATCTTTTAGAATATTTTTTCTCAAATATATCAACAAAGTGACAAATTTTTGAGTGATTTCCGAGATTCAGATTTGAGAAAGAGAACGAAGTTGGCTTCCAAAACATAACCGAAAGGAAGTTGAACTTTATTTAAAATTGATGTTACAAATTATTTAATGAAATGTGTGATTATGAACACATGTACCTTTCTAAATAACATTTAGACAATATTTGATTCAATATTGATACTAATTTCAGAATATAATTGAAATATTCTGATATATAATAACTACATTTCGGGGGGGATGATTCCATGAAGCATTTTCAAGGGACTCGAGCTCTTTTACCTTTGCTTACGCTGCATGTTTGTGTATAAGGACGTACTGGTGCACGCACCCATGGACCCACCGCCATCACCCGGCCTGCAACCCGCAGTCCACAGCACTTTCCACTCTTTTCACCAACCCTGGGAGATCGACCAAACGAGACAAATACAGCTGCAGTCGGGCACAGCCGCTGCCAGGCATTACCTGCCGCCCACTTACTATTTCACAGACATTGTTCCCATCAAGGTACCGAATTTTCAACACTCTTTGTTGTAAGGTGATACATTTAGTGTGCATGTCTAATCTGAAAGATTTTCTGGCATCTTATTGGGAAATTGAAAATTGGATAGAATTATTTTTCGAATAAACTTACTGGGATTTCAAGTGCATTTATTTGATTGGTGAAATTTGATATTAATAGACCAGTTCATGGCCTCATTCAGTTAAGACACGAATTTTAAGAGACTTTTTTCTTTCCATTTTATTTTCACTTATATTTGGATCGTTCATACAAAGTTGAAATAAATCGATGAAAACATAATTCACCACGAGATTCAAAAAATTTGTTGCAATTTATCTCTACAATTTTCCAAAATAATAATCTGTTTAAAGTAGAAAAAGCTATAGAAATAAGAAATCAAAAAACTGATTATTAATTTTTTACTTCAAAGAATTTGCTTGTATGTTTACTAAAGTTTAATGATGTATTTTCCAATCAAGCAATGAGTTCTATTCTATCATAATGTTGAATGGTTTTAACTATTTTTCACCAGAGATATCGTTGAGTAAAAAAAAAATTGATGTGAGTTTATTGAATTTATGGAAGCATGCTTGATTTAATCAATTCCATGATGCCACATTCATCTTGCAGTATCAAGATGTATGTTTCCACGCTCAATACTGATACTTAAAATTTGTTTCAGATCAGAACAGGTAGAGGAAAATCTCTTGAATCTCTTGAGGACCCCAATGAAAGGACACACCATACATTCACTACTGACAATAGCCAACCATTTTACTACCAACAACCTATTGGTTGGAGACCCAGGTCTTATGATGATGGAGATATAACACCGACAAATGAAACTGGCTTGCTTTACGAAGGTGGAGGAACTCTTCCGAGGCCTCGAGGGATTATACGCCCAAGACCTATTGCGAAAATAGCAGCTAAAGCAAGAGAAACATTCCCAGAATTTGAGAAACCACAGTTCAATCCAGAAAAATATGTCAATCCACAATACAAAACGTTACCGAGGGAACTGATGGAAAGCCAGAAATATCACATGCAGTATGGCAGGTTAGTAATTGATGTAACTGTTGGCCAAATGACACCAATCACCAACAATTTTGATATAAACTTGATGGTTAAAATCACACTATGATCAAAACCAAATATGGGATGAGAGCTGAGATATACTGTGTAGGAAGAAATTTACATTTCACCTACTCGTTCGATCACTGTACATCCATCTTCCAAACGGAAGTATATGCAATCTTGTAATGCATAGGAATATCAATTTGAAGAAAACAAGCGGATCAATATTTTTGCAGACAGTCAAGCTGTCATCGAGGCATTATTACTTGAGTGACATCGAGACTGGTGTGGACAGCAATGTTTTCTGGAGACTCGAAAAGCAAAAATAAAATCCGTGGTGTAACAAGTGCCATTGCTCATTACTTGTCTTCTTTATCTGATTCTGTGGAAACTGTTCAGCATATTTTGGCCATATATCAATCAAATTGTTTGCTAGTATTTTTCTCGGCACTTTATTCTCATGACATCTTATTGATCAATATTTCACAGAATGATTATATGCCTTGGGGAGGAATTTCCTCATCATCAATGTCACTTAATTTCACTCTTCCAGTAGTCTTTGACAAATTTTGCATTTTCAAGTTAGTTTAGACTATATGTATCCTCGTATAGCCTCTATTGAGGATTTTCCGAACACGTGTATCTATTGCATGCATTTTTTTGTTTGAAAGATGAAGAAATAGATTCCAAAGATTAGTTTGAATCTTTGTAACATATTCATCCATCTTGAAACTATCAATTTACTAAGTTTTTGTTGATTTAATTGGTTCAGTACACTGGAGTAACTTTTACATTGTTCTTTTTATGTTGCAACTTGTGAAATAATATTTATATTATCATTTAATACATCATAATCTACTATCTGTGTTGTGGAAACATTCTAAATATTAAAATTTGACATGGTCGGCATTCAAATATAGGATTAACGTCATCCACATGTTCATAATTTTTATAATATTAATGAAGTTAAGCTATTCAATAATATGTTGATATATTTTACAGCCCTTTAATGGGTAAGAAGATACCTCCCAACCCGCCAAAGAGACAGGACAGTGAGTGTAACGAGCAGACCACAACAGTGGAAATTCACCACGTCCAGACCTCTAGTCCTCTGCCACTTCCAGCATATCCTAGTTCAGATAGTCTTAGTATATCTCTAGATAGTCAAGGCGACTTACCTTTGCCTCCTCCTCCAGCTCCGGGGACTCCTCCAGGAGCTTCGCAATGCAAGCTCAACTCCTCACAATCGTGGGGCGCTGAGGAACAGGAGCTGATAAAAACGTTGGCGTTGCAGCACAGAAACGGTTCCGATGCAAGTTTTAAGGTAATAGAAGATAACTGTTTGATTAGGTCAGAATGTGTATAATGTGTGAGGATTTTTCGTCAGCATGGATCATACTTTTGTAATATTTTTTATTATTTTTTTTTTATTGAATTTCAATTTAAGCTTTATTAAATGTAAAATATGGGGAACAATATTTGATTCAGATCTCTCTAAGGTACCATAAGATGGATTACAAAAACTTAACATATCATTTAAATTATATAGGTATATGAGAATCAACTCAAGTAAATGTGTGCAAAATTCATAAATCATTTTTGAATACATCAATTTTTCCAACTCGGAAACTGCATCGGTAGCAGTTAATTTTACTTATACAAAGCTTTCAAAAAAATGTAGCAATTGATGTTTGTGGGTAGGATAATTGGAGATTTCGTGGAATGAAGTTGATGTTATCAGTTAAAAGTGTGAACCCTAATTATTTCCTGATATAAATTATTAAATATTACTAATAAAAAATTCAGGAAATTTAATATTTGTGTTATTCTTCTTTGTCTTTAGTTGTTTGTCTACCGTAACTGTTAGATAATGATTTGTTTTCTATTTCAGTCGAGTTCCAGCACAGAATCAGATTCGCTGCCATTCGCCAATGAGAACGCTGGTACGATAAGAACTCGTGCCGGTACTAGGCAGGCAGAGTTCTCATCGCCAAAGCCGCGTGCCTCCTCTGCTGGTCTTCCCCCCCATCCGTCCCCCACGCCTACTAGACAGCAATCGAGTGTCCCTCGCAATCAAAGAACGGAACCTGTCGATGTTCTCAATGACATTGGGAATATGCTGGCCAACCTCACAGACGAATTAGATGCCATGTTAGAAGAAGAGAAAAGGCAACAGTAACTCTATATCTCTATAAGACTGAACATCATGTTATAATTTCAAATTATTTTTGTATGATTTTCCAGCTTTCCAGGAGTTAGAAATTCACATGGTTTTTGTGTATTGAACATTTGATCTCATTTTAAAATTTTATTTACAAACTATCAATATTCCAAAAATACCAGAGAAATGAACTAGTACGCTAATCAAGACATATTTTTTAAATAGTTAGGTTTTGATTGCATATTAGGGGGTAGGATGTTACTTGAAGTTTCAGTGAAGGATTTTTCCTGCAACTAGCACTCATATTAAGATGTTTTTCTCTTAGATATTTTTGTTTTTCCTATAATTTTAGGGAAATAGAGATAACTATATTTTGACCTGACAAGAGACTGGGCTTACTTTCAATACGTTCACTATTATTAGAGCTGATTGGGGACTTTACAATTTGACTATTTTCAGAAATGTGAATTTGAGCTTTGTCATAACATTTAAGAAAAATTTACCCAAAATTTTATTCCTGATTGTCTACTGTTTGCTAAACATGAATTCCCATTTTGTAATAACTCAGCATCTTTGAATGTTTGAGGTTGGTGAATGCAGTCGATGATATGCTCTCACTTGATATTTTTAGCGTCAGGTAGGTCTTTTAATTTTCAGATGTTAACGTCAAATTTCAATAAAAAAAAAAAATGCAGAAAGTAAACCATGTGAATTTGTATTCAAAGTTGTATCAGGCCTTTTCCTTAATTGTAATCTAAATTTATTTTTTTATTTTCTGTTCATGAAATGAGTTTTATGTATATAAAAAGGTTTATTTTATCCTGTACATAGTTAGTTTAGATAGAAATTATATGTAAATAGGTGTAATTATTTTCAACATTAATGATTTATCGATTTTTATATTGCTTAATGGCAAATGGCTTCTTTCACATTATATTATTCGCAATAATTTTGTGTCACAGAACTCAGTTAAGCCCAATTAATTGATATCTTGGAACTGAAGCTGTTCATATTATATTCAGAGTTGATATTTCAAACATCAAATGGATTCCACTTGAAAAAGAAGTCTGTTAGTTTGGACATGAAGGTGAAAATTAATTTCATATACCATTTCTTTTTTTCAATTACTTTTCATTTTGAAGTACTCCTTTGAGAACCAAACTTTCAACAAGAGATACTCTGTTTAAATGGCAGTTTCCCACATACTTTGCTTGAAGGTGTAGACTGCCAAAATATGTTTTTCCAAAAGATATTCTGTGTTTCAGTTAGGTCTTGTAATTTGTAGACATTACAACTATGCTTTTAACGTAAAAAAATAAACTTATTTGAAACTTTTGCCAATATGTTTTGTTGAGTGTTAGGTGAGTAACAAGTCTCGTGTTCAAGTCAAGCCATGAACACATTCATCTAACTTTTCTATATAACGAAGAAGAATATCCAAACTCTACCGTGTTTTCGAGTCATGATATTCGTTTTTGTACACCTCCTGAGCACTGAAGAAATTGACATTACAGGATCTGTTATATTCATTGGAAAATGATTTATTCTTACAGTCATATCAATTTGGAAAAAATATTGCTTATTATCACATAAAACGCCTCCGTCCCCCAAGAAACTAGTATTCAAGTAATATTTCTCCTCAAATTCAGATATATTTTGACAAATTAAGATGTATTTTGATTACAATCTTTGTAATTTTTTGAAGATATTGGGTTTAAAAAATTAAAAAAAGTAAAAGTGAACTGTGATTTATATATAGAAACAATTAGAAGAATAGAAAAACTATGAACCGTCTCAACCTGCTCATTTTGCTGCAAATGGGTCAAATTAAATATATAGTCTCAATCTCTGACTCTACTATTATCATTGGCAGACAGCGGGATTGACGGACTCAAGGAGTCTTTTATACACTGAGAAGAGTCTCTCAGAAACTCAAGTTCACCTTGTATATGAAGACTAGAGTATCAGACATGTCGGTGAGAAGATGCCTATTACTTGTATAGGTTGAATATTTAGAAACTCGCTCGAAATAAAAAAGTTAGAAGCAACTAGAAGAATACAAAAATTAACCTGCTCTCTTTGCAAATGGGTCAAGCTTAAAACAGATCTGGAATAAGAGAATATTGTCAACTACAAACACTTGCTATTGTTGATAAAGCGTCCATACGCTTGTGAAATTCCGAGACGAAGTAGTCACTATGGAATTGACAATTTCAAGTCCCTTCCAAGTCACGTGTAAAACTGTACTTGAAATATTTCCGTGAAAAGAACCAATTTTCAAACTTAAAAAAAAATCAAAAATTAAATGAAAACAAAATTCTGCGTTTTTCATCCAAAAATGTTTTTTTACAAACCCTACAAGACAGGAAGTAGTTTGTTTTTGAAACGTCTGTGGGTGATTTGTACGTTGATATTTTACTATTCCGTTATTTTTATTGGATTTTTCAATTTTTTTTTATAAAGTCCATATATTCAAAATACCAAATTCACACCAATAAAAATACAACTTCAAGAATAGCAACTGGAATGATTTACACACAGAATATTAATCAATCAAGGTATACTCATAGGCGGAAGAACGAGGTTCTTGAAGACAAAGCTTATATACATATATAACTACCGATTAGATAAAATTATATAGATAATTTGAGATTATGGGTTTCACACAGTGAAATATGGAGGAGGAGAGGTCTAACAAAATTGAAATATTGGCAAATAAACAGATAGCAATTCAAAAAACTACAATTTGTAATGAATATTGATTTCAAAAAAGTTGTAAACCTATTGACCTCATCAAACTCATTATAATCAGTATATTAAGGATGTACTCCAGCAGTTGATGGCAAATCGAAGTAACAAAATAGACTGTATCAAGGAATGTTGAAGAGTTGTCAATGCTGTGATATATTGACTGAGGTGTTGAATGATGCCACTAAGAAATTAAAAAAATATATCAAAAATTTTGAAAGGGGATTATTGACAAGAAATGCAACAGTCAACTTTTCGATAGAGATGTCAATTTTATAAAAATTTATCCTAATTCCATGATGATTTGGTTTTCAAAGGGAGAAAAAAAAGTAACTTCTAGGGAACCCAATACCTATTGCACCAATAATCGTTTGAACGTTTATATCTCACTCATTATTTTATGCGGACGATTTATGTAGAGGAAACTAAAAAAGTTCATAAATGGTCGGTATTTTTGGATTTTGTTTTTTTGAGAATCTACAATGAAATTCACGAATTTCTGGTTGTACAATAAATAAACTCCACACATTCATTTCATAATGTAAAATTCCCAGAACCAAGGATACTTTGTAAGGTTTAGCATGTATATTAGAAGAGATTCAGTTGATTTGGAAATCAATTATATGTGAAACAAGCCTAGTTAAAAATACTTAATGAATTTAGTATGCTTGTCAAAAAGCTCTTTGTTCCAATAATGTTCCAGTGTGTAACAAATTATTGTCATTTCAGTTACTTTACAATTTTCAGTGATAATTTAAAAAAATATCTTCCAGTAACTGGCATATTCATAAAGTTTTGGTGTTTGATTAATGAGAGCATCTGAGAATCTGGTCCAAAAATTGAGTGTCCTAGAAATTGGGACACATAACTAATGGATCTCATATGCTCTCATCAATAAGTGGAAAAGCTCCACAGACCACTGTATTTATTTTATAAATATATGTATGGCAAAAATATGAGTGTACTGTAAATAGATAGAACATGTACTGAGAGTTGTAGCTGATAGCAGCCAAGTAATAAAAACTAGCAAATACTTTTGTACAAAGCCATCTTTTAGTATACGGACCTAGCAGAGCATTAGCATATAAAATATTGGTGTTTTAATACCTTTACACCAGAAAATCGCGACTTAGTATAATTTCTTTTCTTTTCATCAAATGATTTTGAGAAGACTGATAGTACGATTTAAACATTATTTTTGATAGTCTAGGCTGAAGGATGGAGACCTAAAGAAAGAAGGACCTGAAAAATATGAATTTTTGAGTGCTGGTGATTATGTAATTCCATAACCCCTTACTGAAAGGCTTTTGGTGAGGAAACCTATTTGAGTAACTTTGCTACTAAGTAATTTTCATAGAGATCAGTTTCATTCAATGGCTTTGATTTCAACATTTTTCAATTGATACCTTCTCCCTGGGAGAAGGGATCACTTTCAAAAATTCCTATTTTCTGGAGGAACATATTGTGTTGCATCTGTTGCTTGGTCTAAGTAGTCGGTCTGAGTTTACATCGAAAGAGCGTCCAAGTGCCATAATAAAATATATCCATTACTATTATATATTAGAGTACTTTTAATCTACTCACCGATCAAATGGTTTAATCTTTCGAGGTTCACACAGATTGGCGAATTTCAATGTCGACGCATTCAAATGTGTGTATTATATTTTGTCTCATTTACAATTGCCATTTTTGCAATGTTATTTGTAATAAAAAATGTTATAAATGTGCTACTTAAATAGTTTATATTGCATTCACTTATGTTGTTATTTGTCATAGCATTTTTTCTTAGAATTATAGCTGTTAACAATTCTGAACCCCCGATCCATTATATCCTTTCTCATTTTATTTTATTGGTTAACTGTTAACAAATACGAATATAGATCAAATAATAAAGTGGAATATTATAAATGTTCGTTTCAATTGAGATCCTGAACAAGTGAATTAAGAATATATATATATATATATACAGTGTCACACATAAAGTTCGCGACATATGGAAATTTTTTTTATTGATAGAT
>WOGP01001221.1:0-13432 GCA_015342065.1 Leptinotarsa undecemlineata | reverse complement strand
AACATAACATAACATAACATAACAAAACATAAAATAACAAAACATAACATAACATAACATAACATAATAGAATTAAATAGATGGATGGAAATACACAAAAGCTATTCGTAACAGGTCAAGTTGAATACTCACAAGATATCCAGATAATAAGGAACAAACAAAGGAAACATTGTAATTGGATATGGTATTGCCTGAAAATATGAGATGCATATGACTGATATACATTAGGAATTCGAGCGAATTCTGCACATGAACTAATTGCCAAATATGTTCTAGCATTGCATTCCAAAATCAAGGAATGTGGGAGTGGATTCATGAAAGGCAGGACACACAGTGTTATGTTTCATCAGTTTTTGGGTTCTTTAGAAAGAATTAAGCACGTAATATTTACTCATTTATCTAATATACTTTTTTTAATAATTGAACCGATATTTCCTCTTTTTTTTTCATAAAATCATAAAACAGCACGCCTGTTTTCACTGTTTTCACTTTGGTCGATTTGAAAAGATTGCGAATATGAACTAATGTTCCAAATATCTTCTTTATATCCAAATATGCAATAACATTCTGAATCTCAGAGATACAGTGGTGGATTCATAAAGAGTAGGACACACAGTATTAGGCTAGATCAGTCACTGATGAAAATTACCTTAAATCACACAGTTCACTGATCCGCAACACGTGTTTCGCCATACATAAGCGTTGTTCTCCCATACTGGCTAAGTTCTACTCAGTTTGTGCTTTTATACTAAGTGGAACCATATCACCTTCTTCCTACGCCTACCGTCACATATGGCATTCTAACGATGGCTCAATCTTAAGATGTGTGTATTCGTGCCGAGAGGATGAATGACACTGATCCTATCAGCTTCCTGTATGGACCTTCGAGATACCAGGCGCCCTCTCATCGTAGCATCGCTTTGTCACAGTAATGCGGGGCTCTGCGCTGATTGATCTTCTTTCCCTAGCTACTCGTGGGACTTTTATGGACAGAGGAGTTGGATGTCGAGCTCACAACTCCAACTGACCTCCCTGCGGCGTACGCAGAATCTGTCACAGGTGGAGGAACAAACCCCCATGAGCAGGTTATCAAACGTTTTCGCTCAAGTGATGATTCATCACAACCAGAGGCAAAAAAGCCCTGCACGGTTGAATCTAAGGCATCGTCAGGTATAACTGATGTGCAAAAACCCTCATATGAGAAGTTGTCGCGGGTATCAAGGTGGGAATCTTGCACCTTGACTATTCGACTACTTCATTAACGATGGAACAGCAGAGCATATACTTTGTGACTGCCCCGCTGGGCACCGAATCAGGTTTTTAGAGTTTGTCAGAGCCGTACTCTCACCATCTGTCCTGAAAGACCACTCATCATACAAACTAATCGGCTTCGTTAAGAAGCTGGGTTTATTTTGTCGAGTGTAAACAGGTGTGAGTCACAAGAACCCTTGTGGATTGCGGTAGAGAGTAGAATAGACCCATTCACTACAGATCTAACCCAACCTAACCCTAATATTCACTACTACACCAAAGATTCCAAACAGTCATCACAAGTAAGTAATGAATAATTTGGAATAGTGTGGAATCCTTCTGTCAACATCAACTACGTTGATTTCAAGCATTTCGACTCATTTTCATAATAAATCTGTCACACCTGCCAGATTAACAAATTCTATGATTTAAAAACCCCCAGTGGCATTTTACAAACGAAACATTCCCAAAGAAACAACTTGCGACTAGAAAACTCATCGAGCCCGAAACAGCTTTGTTCTTCATAAACCATCTCACACATAATCGTTTCATCTAATTCTTAAGGGAGTCCATCAACTCAATGCTGGTCCATTAGGTGCACAGAGAACGGCTAGTGAAAGAGGAAAATAAAATAACTCAAGAACCACAAACACTGCAGTGTTGCCGGTTTATAAAATTTTCAGCCACTTCGTCTCTGGTAGTTGAAGTAAATGCAATGAATTTGTTTTTTTTTATTGACACTCACTACTCAACCAGTTCAATTTCTGTTCCAGTCTGAGTGCATAGTTCTTTCTAAGTGTTTTTAAATTGAGTGTTATTAGCAGAAGAAGTAATTTCACCATGGAAAATTTTGAAGATATTGTTTATATATAGAAGAAATAAGATGGGTCCCAATACTGTCCTTTGGGGTACGCCCTGGTGAATCTCCAAGAGAGTCGTTCACCTCGACAATTTGTTTGAATTTGGTGAATTCGTCAAATAGTCCGCATATGTTCCCATGTGTATATTTCACAAAATAGTCTCTGATTCTTCATTTGAATTATAAGAATGACTTTTCATTTTCAATACGGGAAAACAAACAAAGAAAATATTTCGACACTACCACAGGTGGCTACTCTTCGAATTATCTTGTAAGATGTTGCTATAACTAGATTAGATTCAACTTTTTTTTACGACAAATGACAGATGTTTTACGTATTTTGACATTATTGAATTATCAATATGATGCTTATGTTTAGCGGCAAATAATTATGATATTAGTAAAAACCAATTTAGTACGTACAGCCTTTCTTCAGTGTGATTCAATTATTTTGAAAACCAAATTGTAACCAGTCCATGAATCGACTTTTCGAAAGATTATGCCTTTGAAACCAATGTAATGATGGGAAAATTGAAGACTACTTCACCAAAACAACATTTTACAGTGACCTAAAAATTTTCTCAGATAAATGTCCATTTATTTTGAACTCAAACTTTCTTCTTTTGAACAATACCTACTGATCAACCATAAACAGATAAACCCTTGCTCTTATGGTGTTACTAAATTGAGTTTTCGTAAAAAACGATAATATATCATTATAATACTGAGATCTTGTGGTATCAATATCAGTCATAATCATGCCCATAGCTAATGCATATAAATCAAATTGATCAAGAACCTCATTCAGTTTGTTTCAACAGTGATATATCAAAAAATGCATAATTTTTCAATGGAGAACCAAATGTACTATTAGTGAAAACTCACAAAGAATGTATCATTTTATATGCATAATCTCATGTTTACATATCATTTATGGGGAGACTATTTAGCAAATCTTTCGCATCTTCTACACGTCTTGAGTTCTAAGAAATTGATGGATATAGCTATTAATACGTGATAGGATACCATAAAAATAAAAATGGTAATTGAAACTCCCTATATTTTTATACCACTTCTATTTGTAACTGAAGTTAATGCAGTTCCATCCTACGTGGACATTTTCAAACCAATACAATAAACTTAAATAATATTCAACAATATACACACATATACAATGACTTTATTACCTGAATTTTGTTTACGTGCGTGGGTACGCTAATTTAAAATAAACCCGGCGCATAAACCAGGTCAATTTGTAACCTACCAAATGACCGAATTGACCTGATCTACTCGCAGATTAGTACCCACATTGTTAAAGGTAAAGGAAATTCAGGTAATTACGTCATTAAGGTTAGGTTAGGTCTGAAGTGAGGGGGTCTATTCGACCCTCCACTGCAAACCTGTGGCTCAAACCTATTCACACTCGACCAAATGAACCCAGCTTCTTAACGAAGCCGATTTGTTAGTAAAGTGAATGGTCTTTCAGGTCGAATGATGAGAGTACAGCTCTGCAGAACTCTAAAAACATGAGTTGGTCTTCAACGGGGCAGGCACAAAGTATATGCTCTGCTGTCACATCATTTTCCAAACATAGGCAACACACACTCTTCCGACAATCCTAGTCTCTGCATAAGATGATTCAAATGACAGTGACCTGTAAGAAGGCCTATTACACATCATTGTTCATCCCTACTGTAGTCCAACAACTGTTTTGTATCGCGCTTCGAAAGGTTACTAAACGCCTTGGAATGAGCAAATCCTGGAAGAATCTGACAGGAGTCCATAAATCTTCTTGCCATCCAGGTGTTCAATGTTTGTTTGGCAAAGCCTAAAGCGATGCCAATGCCATATTCTGGTTCGATAAAGCTGCTTACAGCACCCTCCTTTGCAAAGGATTCAGTAACTTCATTGCATTCCAGGCCAGTATGGCCAAGAATCCAGACCAGAGACAATCTGTTAGGTATTCCTATTGAGGAGAGTTGTTTTTGGTAATTTGCTACCATTTAATGTGCTCTTCGCACATAATCCAATTGCGTAAATTTCCACTTGAAATACAGTCGTATAAGTTCCTAGGCAGGTGGATGTCTCTGTCCTGGGTCTGCGACTAAAGACACCTGCACAAGAACTGAAAGGTGTATTTGATTCATCTGTGAACCAACAACTATCTGCTCTTAATATTTCGTTCTCCCGGAGGATCCAGTCCTCTCTACTCGGGAATAGTACTTCATAAGGCAGTTCGTAGTTGACAGTTGGAGGCATAAAGTGAGAGGTCTTTTCCAGAATGCTGTGACTTCCAGTGTCAACCAACAATCAGTTGCACTCTGCATTAAATTGATTTGTGCAATTGGAAATATGCACAAGTCTGTATGCAATCCATCTAGCCTTTCTCTCCAGAAAAATCTTGAGAGGATGTAGAACGAGAAGGATATCCATGGCCGCTGACGGTGTGGTACCTATGGCACCACTGATAAACAGACAAGTCTGTCTATGTGAGCCAGAGAGCTTTGCTTGGCCGTTTTCTGTTAAGCCCTCAGCCACCAGGCTATTGCACCATAAAAATCATTGTTCTGACAATCATCGCATAAATCCAATGGATTTGTTTGGGACCTAAACCCAAAATTTCACAACAAATCCTTGGACATGTCCATAGAGACAGTCTTTTTCCAAGTGAGCGTTCTAGGTGAGTCTTTCATAACGGACAATGCCAAGATAATTTACCTGCGTTCCAAATGGAATGACCTCACCATTGAGGTAAAGTGGCGTTAGATCGTCCAATTTTCTCTCCTGGTAAAGCGAATTAACACTGTTTTGCTGGGGTTGACAGACATCTGCTTCCTCAATTGTGAACATCGTCCTACTTGCTTTGGAGGATATTACAAGCTACTCTTCGCGACGTGGACTTTGCCAGGATGACAAGGTCATCTGCATGAGCAGATCAACTTTTTTTCTGTCGAGGACATCAAGCAGACTATCCATCAGGAGCGACCACAGAAATGGAGATTGTACCCCACCTTGAGGGCAGCCCTTGGTGACCCTTAACCTAATGGCCTCTCCTTGAAGTGTTGTAGTTGCAGTTCTGTTCACCAGCATGACACAGATCCATGGTCGATTTCATATCTTTCCTAGCTAGAGCCATTCCTATAGATTTAGGTAGTGCATTCTCAAATGCTAATTCAATATCCAGAAATACAGCAACCGCAATCTCCTTGTTGTGAAGGGATTGGGAGATTTTCTCAACAAGGTTGTTTAATGTTAAATCTGTCGATTTGCCGTTTTGATAAGCATACTGGTGTTTATTCAGGGGTATGCATATAATGCTATATAAGTATAAGAGGGTATATATTGTTATTCAGGTTCATGGTATTTGTTTCAAAATGTTCTTGTGAAATAGAACTGCAGTAACGTCTCAGTTACATATACAAGTGTTATGAAGACATAGGAAGTTGCTATTCTCAATTTTCACTCCTAAAGTTTTGAATTTTTCATTCAAGTTTCGAGAACGCATTTGAAAAAATACAATTCGTGATTGAAACATAATATCCTCCAGAAAGTTGATCTGTACCAACAAGAAAAATTCATATAATTTTCTGAATGGTCTCAAAACCGAGGTATCATGAGTTGGCAACACTGGGTCTTCAGCTCTCAACTAAGCACCATTACGCTAACATACTACGATTCGCCAGGCCGTTCAGCTAAGTATTTCAATTGAAAAAAGCCAGTTCTCGTCAAGTACATACGAGACGTTTATTTTTTTCTACATGAAAATATCGTCGTTGGCTGACTTTATTCTGTTTTGTTCTCGCCGCTAAGTTGTTCCATCCAGATGATTACATGATCTCGTTTATTTTGTCTCTGAAATGTGGCTCGATAGTGACCGAATAAATAAAAGTTAGTCAGCGGTTTTGGTTTTTACGAGGGCTCTGGATAAAGTTAGGCATGCAAATTTATCATGAGGTGGCAGTTCCTCTTTCTTTTAAAGTAAAAACACACTACAAGAAAATCCTAAGAACGGGCTAAGTGCCTGGGAAAAAATGTTGATATGGCTAGCCATATCACCAAAGTTTGGCAAGCAAACACTCAGGACACATATTCTCAAAGGCCTTAGAAATAGCATCAGCTCTTGACTCTCCATGTTTTTTTTTTTGCGTTATCCCAAATATCGAAGGTCACCTGTTGATGTTTGTTTCAAAAAGTCATATTGATGATCGCTCAAGATGTCAAAGTCTCTCATATATTCAAAGATATGATGGGTTACGGCATTCCAGTTGGAATGCGTCAACTCGAATGAGTCGCAGTTTTTATTAGGACTATAAAATTTAGTGAAATAAGTTAATCTTGAAGAATGATGATCAAAACGTTTTATGTTCGTTTATCACTTATATTTTTAACTAACGTTACTGCAAATTCGTCTCACAACGATATTATTAAACGAATACGATAAACTGAAATAATCAACAATGTTAATCTCTATATATCTATACACCACTGTAGATAATAACAGACAGTCCCTAACTTAACTGAGTACCTGAATTTTGTTCACCTGGGTCGACTTGATGATTTAGCAGGTTAAATTCGCCATGCTTATGCTTATTAATTTTTGAGGATTCCAAATAATTGAGTTTCCAATCCTTCCTCTAATTGTAGAAGCGAGGGTTGGAAACTCAGTCATTCCTGGTTAGTATTGTAGTTTATTTCTTCATATATGTTATATGTTTCTTCGATATTTGTATTCATACTCAAGGTGACAAGGTGTCAATTCTTACTTGCTTAATCGATATCCGGTGATACGCAGTTCTTAAAACGACAATACTATGACTCTTAATTTTCTTTGGTTTCATTTTCAGATTATGTGAACAATTATTTTCATATGAATACGTCCTGAGTGGATAAATAAGTTAGTTACACTAGAATTGAATTCAAGTTTTTAAGTTTTTACTGCTGGAATATTTTGTGATTTCACTAGAGCATTTGACTGCGTTGACGACCCGATATCATTACAAAAATTATATTCATATGGAATAAGATGAAATGCCCTTGACTGGATAGTCTTTCACCAAAAACAGGAGTCAATTTGTTTCGGTGAATCGTATATCTAAAATAGTCATTATAAATGTATTTCAAATACTCAAGTTTTGACTATTGGAGTACCTCATGGATCAGTGTTGGAACCACTATTATTTATATCATAGTCTAATGATGTAGGGGTCGCAGATGCTGAGAATGCGTGCCTTATATATGCTGATGGCACATCACTTCTAATTTCGGATCAACACGACACAATTTTCTAAGAAAATTGTAACACGGTGTCAGATCATTTTATTTTATGGTGTACCACCAAGTCACTTCATTTCAACTCTCGAAAAAGTTTATTAGTACGGTTTCATCATAGGCAAAAAAACTGTTCAAATCTAGAAATTGAAAACAATGAGAATGAAAACACACTTCCTTTATCCGATGCATGTAAATTTTTGGGACTCACTGAACTGGAAGAGTCATTGTAATAAACTAATTTCGAAACTAAGTTCTGTTTCGTATCTGCTTCGAAATCTTAAGCCGATATTATCCACTGAACAGTTAGTAAATTATTACTATGCACATATAGAATCTAGAATCAGATATGGCATTTATCTTAGGGGAAGCTCTTTATTGGCTACAAATGTATTTATTGTCCAAAAAAAGATTATACGGATTTGAAAATTCTAACTTTCGCAGATATTTTCATTTTAGAAATGTGTGTATTCATGCACACCAATAGGTCAAAATATGATCCCATTTCATGTTACCATAATGTGAATATAAGAAAGTGAGATAATTTTTACATAAATCTCGTCAAATATAATATAACCGCTAACTCACCTTCTTACTTGGGGTTAAAACTTTAGAATGTGCTTATTTCATTCTATGGAAAATTATACTGGTTTGCTTATAGAATGATCGACTTAGGGGTTCAATATACTTATCAAGCCTAATCGGTCCCAAGATCTCTTTATATTTGCAGAAAAAGAAACATTTCGAAAAGAAAGAATTTAAATTGGGCGCGTGTCTGTTGACCAATAAAATTGAACTTGTCTAGAGCGGAGTTGCCGAGAGTTGGTTTTCAAAATCCAATTACAGATCTGATGGTCCATTTACTACCACCAAAATGGTTAAAATATGTTTTATATCTAGTTGTAAAAACAGATCATCCATACCAGACAGTTTTTCAGTGTGTTTTTATGTGTGGAAACCATTGACATTAGAAAGAGCACATTGTCGCATAAACTACAGAGGGCGCTGGCTGACTGGATTATAATGTGGCTAACATACCAGTAACGTTGAATTTCTTATTTTTGGTGGGTGGCATGAATAATTATAATTCATTTATTTTATTAGGGTTCATGAGCATTTGAAAACCATTTGAAAATACAGTTCGTTAAATTCTATTTAGAATCATATTTGAATATAACTTGTACTATATCAGTTTTCAAGGCAAATATTATTGTCCATATTTATGCTTAATTCGTGGATTCGAGGGATATTATTATTGTATCTTTACTTGTTTACTGACTTATTCGGCATTGAAAATGTATGTCATATCGTATCCATTCTGCTTGTTTTTGCAACATTGAGTTTCAACTTTTTCTCAGTTGACAGAAAATACTTCGTTTTTTCATCGAGTTTAGTTTGTGAGTGTTTCAAAAGTTTTTTAGAGATATATTTGAAAATTATTATGGTGCATTCTTGTGCTGATATTAATTGTGCGGAAAGGCACAAGAAAACAGCGCATTGGTTTATAGGTGAGTTGTTTCATAAAATTAGTTTAGGTTCCCAAAGGATAATGATGAGAAAAAAACTGGTGAAAGTATTGAAAAGAAAGAAATACAATCCTGCCACTCCTTCAAAACTTTATAGAAATCATTTAAAAGTGACTATAAATGACAGGGGAACGAAAATATGTAATTTTATGATATATTTTTTCATTTTCACTTCAAGTATTCTCCATAGAAAATATTATCTGTAGTTAATACTGTTGCTGAAAGTATGAAAGAAAATTAATTAATATTTTTGCAAAATAATCAAATGTTTTTCATTTTACTTCATTGAATTTCATCATATGATTGATGGTATTACCTCAGAAGCTTTTGTTGGATCAGCTCTAGTACAATCAATTCTGTATATACTTCACCTCATTCAACCTCACTCTCAAGTTTTGGAAGATTCAACACATCACCCAAGCGAGCATATAACGCTTGAATTTAGTAGCAATATTAGAAAGAGGTATGTACGTAGAAATCATTTTTTATTCATAATAAATTGCAGTTGTACAGATTGAGGATTGTAAAATAAATTGAGTATTTGAAATGATTCTTCAATTTAATTTACTATGTTTGTTGATTTCCATAACTGTATATTATCAAATAATGCATAAAATCATAGTTTAGGTAAATATTTTGTGATATTTTCACTTTTTGTACTGATTTTAGATATAGAACTCATTTCCCAAACATGATTTTTCGTGTACATTTTATTCTATGTGGAGAGTTTTTCATTAATTGAAACGTTAACGGGTTCATAATCAAACTGATAATTGAAGGCTTCGTACATTTCACGATTTGGCAATGTTGATTATTTATATCGTTCCTATTGGTCAATCAAACAAGAAGCGGTAATAGGGCCGTGACGTAACCAGCCTACCAAATTCGAATTTCAATAATTAATTACGAGAAAACTACGGTACATAGAGAGCTGAAACAAAGTGCATTGTTTTTCAATTTGAAATTTCTATCAAGTGAACTATGAACCAAAAATCATGAAACAAGCTCATTTAGGTTTTCAAAATCACCCTTGCAAGTTTTTTATTGGAACATAATTTGTATACCATAGATGAATTTCTCAGTCTTCTGTATTTTTTTTTGTGATATTGATGATGATATAAATGATGATGATATAGATAAATACTAATTTCCACTTACTTGATGTATTGATATTAATACGACCAAGGTTTTGGTTTTTACAACATTCTCAAGTATCTTAACACTACTGTAATTTTATTTCTCTATCATATTGATTTAATGAAGCTGGAGTTGAATGCAGTTGATATATTTTGTATGCGTATGACAAACTTTCATGTATTTTTGGTTTAATTTCACTCTAAGTATTATTTTATGTATATGTACAAATGCTATTTGACCTATCCTATAACTTTGTGAGTTCTACAGGGTTAATGAAGTGATTTGATTTCTTTTGATTAGCTCAGAAATTTTGACTGTTGAGGGTTGTCGTTCGCAAACAGATTTGTAATATCTTTCACAAGCGTAAAATGATTATTGATGGGTTTCGATAGGGATATTCATCAAGTATCAGCCAGCTCTATTCAAGTTTTTTCATTACTCAATTGGGGTTTTCATCTTCCCCAAAAAATTACTATTGTTCAATATGTGTCACGGTTATGTTTCTTCTTAGTTTCTCACTTGTGGAAGACATAAATAGCCTAAGATGGCCACACTTTTAGGCTATTCCTACACAAATATAAACCTTTCGCCTCTATAATCCAATTCTGTGAAAACCGCGCACATTTTCCTCTTCCTCATCATCCTCGTCGAAATGAACCCCCAAAACATTCGGAACCATTTGAGGCAAACAACCTGCCGGCGATATTCGCCAATTTGTATATTACGTCGGTATCGATATCGATTCCAGGAGGAGGCACGTGTGATAAATCGAGTGAAATTCGGTTCAGAATATCGACGAAATATCGCCCCATCCATAAACATTTGTGTAGGGATGGGGTAAGTTTAATATCGGCGAAGAAGAGCTGAAGAGAGAACCGAAAATGAAATATCAAATAAAATATCCGATCGCACATACTAGATTCTCGGGACGCCACGGCAGAGGAACGTGAACGGAGGATGTTCGTGTTGAATGAGTTTTCAGCAACCCGTAATTCACAACCTAACATGGTGAAGCATGGAAAGAGCAACATTCTCTAGAAAAATAATTGTCACAATGTCTCAAGAAAAAAACTTAATGAATACTACTCTGTTTTCGTTCGCGAAGACTTCGGTTTTTGAGGTTCACCAAATTTTCCAACAGCAACATTTTTTTATGTATTCTGTGATTCATAAGGAAATTTCTTTGGAAGCTTTCAATCGCGTTTTTCAAAGTTTCAGCAAATTCAATGAAGTGTTATAGTTGTTTTTTCCACCAAATGTTTGTCGGGAGTTTTTGAATTGACATAAGTTTCTTATTCGTGAAAAGATTGAATACTAAATCAAAAACTGTAGGATCTGACCAATAGAACTGACCAATCATTGATGAAAATCCATTATAAAGTATTCAAAAAACACACCTCATTCTGAGATTTTCAATTTTACAGAAAAAAGAAATGAAAACTGCATTTTTCTTTATGTCTTCGATAGCGTTGTCAAGAAGGTAATGTTATCGTCTCACTAGATTCCTTTTAGGCTGCCTTCTTCAAAATCCTTATTCATTTTCTACAACAGAACTTTTTTATACAAAGCCATCCATCTTCCTTCTTGCATCAATATCTTATTCCTTTCAATATCTTCAATAGGCTAGTCCTACTGAAGGTTGAATGGTCTTTTCTGTTTTGGTTCGAGAAAAATGCTGTTCAGGGCAACGCATTTAGATTTTCGTGAAAATTTGATTAAAAGGATTTTGGAAGATATGTATTTGGGTTCTTCTTCGCAAATCGACATTCACTCTTCTAGATTGATTTACTCATTACAGTACATTCATGTATTTGCTGGTTTACTTGCTGTAACGACCTTAAAGGTCCAAGATTGTTTTTTATTCAATGAACTTATCGGAATATTTGATATGATTCACGAAGTAATATTATGTGCCTCGATATTTTGTCTAATTCTGATATATTCACCTTCGCACAGAAAAATGATTCCATAAATTCTGCTGGGTTACCATTATATCAGACAAAAATTGTCTCCAAATCTTCATTGAGATACGGAACTTGCTGTTGCTATCAATGATCTGCGACAACTGATGTTCGGGCATATAGAGAAAAGCAATGTAATGAATACGTGATCTATTCCAGTATATCGTTGATATGCAAACAGGAATGGAAACTGTAAGTATCCCAATATTGATGAGATGATGAGAGATCCCAATATGAATGATGAGTATTTGTAAGAAGTGGTCTTCGAGTGAGCAAGAAAATAACAAACAAAACGATGAAGACCAATAACACATAACAATAATATTTATAGATAACCCTCATAGATTAGAACCAGAGCCCTGAAATGAAATTTTCGTGATCCAAATTGAGACAGTTCTGTCTTGACTCTCCACAGGAGTCATAAGTGATGCTAGTCTCATCATTCACCTATTCGTAGATAGAGGCTTCTGTCAGTCCTAAAGATGACTTCTTAGAAACCATCGTGAGATAATTCTCAACCTTTTTGAGCATAGATTTGATCGAAAGGAGAACTAACCAGTTTCAACTCATTACCAAAAAAATACATGCATCGGTTATCTCCAGAAAGAATCTGTCCTTACATTATTATTTCCCGAATAGGATATAATAATGTGAGGACAGATAATTCCGCTTTTGGCTTCGATAAGATTGTTGAAGGCAGAAGTGGACCCCAACATGTCTCGGCACAATTATATCAGAATCTTGAAACACTGTTCTGAATCAGAAAACTGTTTACACATCAGCTATGCCTAATAAAGCTCCCATCAGCCTTCTTTGGAGTATTGTTTGCATGTATGGAGCTCCGACCCTCTGGATCCCATCCAGAAAAAAGCCATCTGCCTGATTGGAGACGCAAACATCACTTACAACCTTGATAGTCTGGAACATCGACAAAAAGTTGGGATTTGTCTCTCATCTATAGATACTTCCACGGGAAGTGCTCGTCATCAGAAGTACGCGAAAGACTGTAGCTACTCATCATTTTGAGGTGAGAGTAGCGAGTATTTAATCTTCATTCTTCGACTGTGCGCTCATTTTCTTCATTTAATTTTGATATGTATTTGTGGTGTGCATATGGCATTACTGAGTAATTTTCGAGAGCTCACAATTTTAGATACAGTTGCTCGTTTCACTGGTACTTACTAGTAAACTCTGCAGCTAGATGCCATCCACTATATATTTCAATCTATTTGGAAAGTAAAATTTAATTTTGATATCAAAGTCAACACTTTTGTGAAAAATGAAGATTGTCCAATTACAAAAATAATATTTAGAAATATTGTGTGCAACAAGATACAGATACAGGTACAGATAATTTATTCATCATTGAAGTTTTACACAACAGTACAAAACTTATCAGACTAGTCAAACATATTAAAACTCATAAAAAC